>JAQQSK010015724.1:0-10678 GCA_028658325.1 Potorous gilbertii
ACAGGACAAAAGAGAAGATGGGGACAAAGGTAGGGAGGGATGTTAGAAGAGAGGGCAGACTGGTGATAGGGGCAATTAGAATGCTCAATGTACTGGGGTGGGCGGAGGGGACAAAAGGGGAGAAAATTTTGGAACCCAAAATTTTGTGAAAATGAATGTAAAAAGTTAAATAAATAAATTTATATTAAAAAATAAATAAAAAAGAAAAAAATATAAAAAAAATTTAAAAAAAAGAAAGATTATTTTCAGTTGAGAAAGGAGTAACGAAGGGAAGAAGAGACCAGAGAAGGCATCATAGGGGAATTGGTTTCAAGTGCAGAAGCTTGAGAGGCAGAGATGAGAAGGGAGCACATTTTACTTGAGTGATGGCTTTTGAAATGTATGGAGATAAAAGATGGATTCTCCTATTTGTGTCAGATAACAGTACTCAGTTTGTCTACAATGGAATGTGTGTAAAGGGAAGAGCAATGTGAAATATCTGGATAGATGAGTTGGAGTCAGATTGTTAGAGAATCTTAATAACTAGGCCAAAATGTTTTTATTTTCTCCTAGAAGAAATGAAATGCTACTTACATTTTTTTTTTTATCACAGGTTACTGTAGTCACACCAGAGCCTTAGGAAAAACGATTTTCACTGCTGGGTGGTGGATATGTTGGAGAGAATAGAAGCAAGAGGAACACCTAGAAACATGGTGATGTGAATGTAGAGATCCATTAGATGAGATAGAATTTGTGGATGACTTGGTAAGCAAATGGACGTAGAAGATGAGAGAAAGAGAAGAATGATTGTATGAACAGGTATTACTACTTGCTATGGACACCATGCTTAATACTGAGTATACAAGAGACAGTCCCTGCTCTTAAGGAGCTTACATTCTGATGCAAGAGACAACACACAGAAGACAGTGCAAGTCAGATGAAAAGGTGCTGGTTCCTTAAAGTACAGCACTAAAACAGATGATAATGTCTTCTTTAATGTGTAAATTATCTGTTTCTAATGAACCATTTGCCAGTGCTGAGGACATTTGTATTGAGGAATTTCTTTTTCTAGGTAGTCAGTAGCTTTGGTTGTTGAGGAAACAGTGGTTTTAACATCTGGAGAAAGTTCCTTGGTCTCATTTTCACAGGGGCTGATTCTCAAGATGAGAGCTGTAAGGACAGGAAGAAAGGCTGATGGTGGGAGATAAGAGGGAGGGGGTAACTTATTCCTAGGACTCTTGGGTTTACCTCTCTATCTGGTAATTTGTCAGCAGTTGATGTCAGTGGTAAAGAAGATGGACCCATTCTCCACAGGGATTGCACTCTTCAATTATGGCTGCAGGGGCCAAGTTGGAAGCTAGGCAGGTGACCTTGGGTCATTGGTGTTTCCATGGTTCTTAAGTCCATTGTCTTGGTTTTAAAGCTGCTTTAGCTTTTAACAAAAAATAACACCATGTGTAAATGTCATGAGTGAAGAAAAAGTCATGAAATCAAATTAACCTGTAGGTAAATGGAAACTTAACTCAGGCTCAGAATTCAGGGTGTATTTTTAGGATCTAAAGGGAGGTTGAGGTGCTGGTAGTAGTTTGACTTACCTGATGCATGCCATGAGAAATGAATGACTTAGAGTGTACAAATTTAGGTGAGAGGAAAAAAATAATGCCCACAATTGGGAAGTTTGGAAGAAGGGTTGAATTGAGGGGGAAATATTAGGTCCATTTCAGGAATATTGATTTTGAAATATTTATAAGATGAAACACTGATGAAGAGATGTCCAGATGGAGTGGTCATGTGTAATTCTAGGCCAGAAGTTAGATTAAAGCTTGAATACACACATATACACATAAACATACTACATATATACATATGTGTGTACAGCCCTCTATAGATATAAATTTGAGAGTCATCTAGGTAAAGGTGATCATCGCATCCATGGATGCTGATGAGATTGCCAGGGAACAGGCCCTAGTACAGAATCTCACGGGACACAACTCACAGGCAGAGAACTAATAACAAAGATGATAAGAGGAACATTTCCATAGCGTGTGCTGTGTTCCAGGCGTCCTGCTAAGAACTGTATTATTCTCATTTGAGCCTCACAATGCAATGCAAGATAGGTGCTCTTATCCTCATTTTGCAGATGAGAAAACTAAGGCAAGTAAAGGTTAAATGACTTGCCCTCTGTCACACAGCTTGTGGGTTTCTAGACTGCATTTGAATTCACGTCTTCTTGACGTCAGGCCCAATGATCTGTCCATTATGGCACCACTTAACTGCCCAGCAAAGGAGATTGAGCACAAGCATGTTTCCTGCCCTCAAAGAACTGATGATGGAGCAGGAGCTTAGAAATGAATAAACTCTAATAGAAATTTGAGGTATAACACTAAAACTGCTGGTCCCTATCCCCTCAGAGTATCTTATATTCAATAGGAAGAATATAACATGTTCACATGTAAGTAAATACAGGATATAGTGAAAGTAAATAAATACAAAGTGATTTAGAGGCAGAAGATAGTAACATTTGTGGGCTGGTTGCAGGCAGGGGTGGGGGATCAGACATCAGGAGAGAACTTTTAGGCTGAACTTGGCACTTAATGTGAGATTTGAAGAGAAGTAATGTTTCCAAAAGTCAAGTGAGGGGGATATTTATTTCAGAGACAATAGAACAGACAGCCTGTGTAGAGATGTGTGTTGGAATGTTGTGTTCAGGGACTGATATCTCATAGCACATGATTCTCAGAGGTGTGTGTGTGTGTGTGTGTGTGTGTGTGTGTGTGTGTGTGTGTATCCCTCATCTCTACCCTGAGTATCAGTCACACCATCCACTTATTCAAACTGAATGCCTTATGCACATTTTGGACTCTACATGCCTGAAATGAAAGTCATTATCCTTTCCTTAAAGCTCATCTTCTGAACTTCCCTAGTACTGTTGAGGGTCCCACCATCTTTCTGCATTTTCCAGATTTTCAGCCTTGACATCATCCTCAGCTTTTTATTGTCCATCACCGAAGGTATCTTATCGTTTTCTAGATATCCACTTCCACCCTCGTTCAGGCCCTCACCACCTCTCATTTGGACCCCTGGCTCCTAATTAGTCTTACTGCCTCAAGTCTTTCCCCACTTTAGATCACACTCAGTGATCAGAAGAATATCAGAAGAAATCAGCTAAAGAGATTTTCCCAAAGCACAGATTTGAGCATCTCACCCTACTCAATAAATTTCAGTGGTTTCTTACACCTAATAGAAAATATAAACTCTGTTAATCATTTAACAACTTGATCCCGTCCTGCCTGTTGAGTCTTTACATATTCTTACACGTTTATTATGCCTTTTCCTGTATTTTATGGCTTACCCATAGTGACCTCCTTACTTCTTCTCACACATGATCTTCCATTTTCATGTTTTTTTTGTACTCCATCACTAGAATACTTTATTTACTTCTAAGTCTTGAATCCCTAGTTCCCTTCAAGTCTCAGCTCAGGCACCATCTTCTGCAGGAGTCTTTTTCTGGTCTTGCCATCTGTTGGTGCTTTCTCATCTGGGGTTAGCATATGTCAACTTTCTGTCTCTCTGGAATGTGTGTCAGTTCATGCGGTTTCCCCTCTTAGAATGTAAGCTTCTTGAGGGCAGAGACACTTTTGCTTTTGTCTTTGTGCTTGTAGCAAATAGTATAGTACCTAGCACATGGTAGTCATTTAATAAATGTGTTAAGTGACTGATTAATAACCTCCTGCTTTTAGCAAATCTACTTAATACAGATGGATTTTTCTGTTATTATTCAAAATTATACATAATATTCAACTAATGCATCACTATTTTAAGCCTCCTCTATGGCATTTCTCTTCCTACAGTTCTGTTATCAGAAGCAAAGATCTAGGCAGAAATAAGTTTAGTCCGTATTTCAAGACCAGATGTCATAAAAAGATACGATTTTCTCAAATGATTCATAAAAGGTAATAAAATAACTAATCCTTCTTTACATCGAGGCAGTTATAAAAATGTTTTCTCACAAAATTTTTGTTTTATTTTTACTTTTGGTAAAAGCTATACTTTCTCCAAGAAACAGTTTGGGAATAAAGAACATTTTTACATGTTCTGTCTTCCCTTTGTGTTTCTAGAATCAGTCTTTATAGATGAGAAACAGGTAAGATTGTGGGTGGCTAAGAATAGAAAAGTCTAAATAAATATTGTTCCAAAGCAATTTATTTTTCTTTCTCAGCTTTTCATCTTAATGAAGTTAGTGGTATATACGTAGTGGTGTGTATATGTGTGTGTGTGTGTGTGTGTGTGTATGTTTGTATATTTGGATATGGTTGACTGTCATCTAGCAAAGCAAAGGAAAATATACTAGATAGAAAAACGATATCAGTAGTCCAAATATTTAAAATTCCTACCTGGCTAATGTTTCATGACTTTAAGGTTCTGATATCTCTATCATAAATATATCAAGCCATAAACATTTGATGAGACTTGGAGTAATTATTGAAAATCAATCTGGCATGGTGATGCAGGCCTGTCATTTCTGCTACTGAGGGGAGTCAAAGGGAGGTTGATCATTTGAGGGCAGGAGTTCAGAGCTACAGTAGGGCTAAACCAGTCAGGTGTCCATTCCAATTCTGGCACCAATATAGTGAGCCTTCAAGAACATGGGCCATAAAATATCCAAGGTCTGAAAAAGAGTCCAACTTCCATGCAGGTCAGGATGGAGGTGGGGCCCTGTGCTTACAGCCTGAGTGAGATCAAGAAACATGGTCTGAAAGAAAAGTTGTGCACCAGTCACTGGAAAAGTCTGGGTTTTTTTTTTAAATCATAGATTTCACGAAGATAGATGGACATTTAAATTGAAATAATGTTGTTATTGTTGAATTAAGTCATTTCTGCCATGTTGACTCTTCATAATCTTATTTGGCAAAGATTCTGGAGGAGGTTGCCCTTTCCTTCTCCAGCTCATTTAATAGATGAGGAAACTGAAGCAGAGTTAAGTGACTTGCCCAAGGCCATCCAACCTAGTAAGTAGTGAGGTCAGATTTGAATTTAGGAAGATGAGTCTCCTTTCTGGTCTGGCACTCTATTCACTACACCACCTACCTGTCCGATTTAAAAAATAAGTACTCTGTGTGGGCTGCTGAGAGAATATCCTCTATAGCCTAGAGCTAAAACATGACCTGAAGATTCAGGGGAACCTAGAGAAGAAGGTCCCATGACCTCACAATTTTAGTGGGAAGGTACTTAACCAATATTCTCACCTTGTTGATCAATCAAGGATCCCAGTCTTCAGCAATACAGATCTGGTGCTACTACTTGAAGGGAAAACTTACTTTAACTGGTATTTGTCATTTAGCATAATATAGAAGGTACCTGCCTTCCTGAAGCATTGTTTTTTTTTAACGTATTTGCATACAGCTTGTGAGATTGCCTCTTGGCCAGTTATATTTTGTTAGTGCTTTATCAAGCAAAAAATATAAGAACAATATTTGAATTAGGAGATTTTAAAATCCTTTTTTTTTTTGCCAAGTTTTAGCAAGGAGTAAATTTTTGTAATCCAAGGTATTAACTCAAAAAAAAGACAATTTAAATTTTAAATGACGGTTTCAATATAGAGTAGACATGTATAGATATATGAAAATGTATATTTAAATGCAAATAAAATATATAAATAAACAATATAAATAATCAAAAAATCTTGTCTTTCAGTGTTATCTATTGTCATTATTCCCCATGCATTGAGGCTCTTGCTATAGCTATTACTATAAAAGGTTCCCTAAGTACATAAAGGCTCTGATCGTTAAGATTTTTATTGCCAGCCACACATACAGAGCTGCAAATTGCCTTGTTTCAGATTTATTATGTATTACTCCAGAAATTCTATAAAGATCAAAAGAACTGATTACAATGTTGACCTTTGCATTAACTCATCTGAATTTAAATTCAAGTGTTTGATTTGGGAAAATAAGTCCATTTATCATAGGTCTTGTACTGAGGGGATTGTGCAGCTCTGATTGGGAGTGCTGAGACCAAATTTATTTATTGAGCGTGGGCTTGAAAATTGTTTGTAGGACAAGAGGAACAAAAGTTTGACCTGCCATTGTATTGTACCAGGGGAACAATGTGGCAGTTGCCCTTTTCAAATTTCAGGTAGTCAATCTGTTTCAATCTTGTTCATAGAGCCACCAGATACTAATAGTTGAGAAAATATATACTGTTTTTAAAATGTAAACCATTCTTTGATTTAAAATCAATGATCCTTCTTTGACTGTAAAAATAACCAGCTCTTCAATACAAAGGTTATATTTTAAACACATATTGAAAGTACATTGAAATTCCTTTATATATTTTAAGAGAGTCTTGTTGAAGATTACATTGTCAATATAATATTTATATTTACTTTTATGTACCTGTATGGATGTTTTCTTCTTGCCTGTTTAGGAAAGGAAAATGAAAATAAGTTTAAAAATTTTGAGATGGTAACAGTTAGTATTTTCATCTGTAGAAGTCCATTTTTAAATGAAAAATTGCCTATAAAATGAAATGGGAAGGGAGACTACTTATCAAATAAACAAACCTTGTTTGCCTCTTATGATGGAAAAACATAGAAAAACCCACTCTAGAAGCGTTTTGGGCACCAGTAACAAAATCGGTCACTTCCTAAAATAGAATTTTAGAGTTGGAGAGGACCTTAGAGATTATCAATCAAAACCATTTATTTTATAGATGAACAACTGAGCCCAAAAATGTCTAAGTGATTTGACCAAGGTCATAGTGGTACTTGTTTTAACATCTTTCAATTTTGTACAGAAGCCACCACTCTCTGGACTTAAGTTGTTAGAGCACTGATAAGTGCTATCATCCAAGACTTCTTATTCCCCGAATATGCCCCATACTTTCATTTTTGTCATCCCTTCTACCTCAGATCACTTATGTGCATATATCCATATGCTGAAATCCTGTTAATCCTTTAAAACTCTATCTAAAAATACTGTGTTCTGTGAATCCTTCCTTAATTTGTCTCCTTTGCCATCAGATGGAAATTTTCTTTCCTGTTTCTGTACTTCCACAGCATTTTGCCTCTTTTTGCAATGAAAACACTCTGCCTTGTTAGTATTCTTTGTTTGTATGTCCTCTGGCCCTTACTGGACTGTAAGCTCACTGAGAACACAGATTTGTCTTTTTCTCTCCCACAGTGTCTAATAGTGTTTTGTAGATAGTAGATAATCAACATATATTGAATATATGAGTATTTCATGGGTACAGAAGGCATTCCTAACTTCAACTAACCTTCTTGCTATATATCATAAAGGCATACCATGGGAAAGAAATCTATCATTGCTGCTAGTAGAATAACTTATGACTCATATCCAGTTGATGATGTCATTTTTATAAAGGAAAGACATCTCAGAAATCTAGGGCTCGATGCAGATTTGGATTAGCAGGGATTATGAATGACTTCATTGAGTAAACATGACTTTCTGATAATTCATTAATTCTCCTAAGTAGCCCATACTATTACAGAATTTTGAACTGGAAGGGACATCAGAGATTTTGTGTGTGTGTGTGTGCGCGCGCACGCGTGCACACATGTCTGCAGAACAAAAGGGAAAGGTACAATAAAAAATTTCTACAAACTTTCTGGCCTGCAAGAATGGAATTATTGTGATACCTGCCATTGACAGAATTCTGGGATTTAGGAAAGGCATTTTTTAGGGAAGTATGACCAGAATGGTAATTAGTTCATTCTTGAACTTTGTTGCATTTGAGCTAATCTCACAATATCCAAACACAGAGAATAGTTCCAGGTGAGTGAGTAACCAAGGTTAGAGAAATTTGGCAGTCATCTGTATAGAAATGGAAGGCATTGGGTACTTTGGCTCTCCTGAAGGACTTCTGTAAAGAAAGAAAAACAGATAGATGAGGAGAACCTTGAAGATACCTGTAGTTGGGAGGCAAGAGATAATGTTTGGCGTATGTATATAGACCCATATCTTCCGGACAGGCAGACATTTAATCCTGCTGTTGTATCATGGTAATAAAACATTTACCTGCCTGCTTTTATGTATAGTGTAATTATGCTGTCTTTTCCCCAACAGACAAAAATTATCTTCTTCATGTTGATATCTATGTAGGATTTAAAGATGCTAATTTATACTAAGGCAGGAGTGGTTGATTGGAAGCATGCAAAAGCACCAGAGATGAAGTGAAATGAATGAAAAGAACCCAGGAGACATGTGTAAAGAATGGAGAGAAGTGTGGAAATAGAGTCATTAGGTCAATAAGTATTTATTAAGTACTTACTCTGTGCCAAGCACTTTGTTAAGTGCTGGAACACAGAAACTCCAAAATAATCCCTGCCCTCAACAGACCTCACATTCTAATGGGGCCAATATGTGAACCACCATGTATAATACAAGATATATATATAGGATAAATTGGAGTTGATCTCTAAAAGAAGTCACTAGTTATGGGAAAACTGGGGGAAAAAAATCTTATAGGAGGTAGAATTTAACCTGTCTTAAAAGAAACCAATGAATTTCAGGTAGAAAATGTGAAGCAGGAGTTATATGTATTATTTAATGTCGAGTTAAACTGAGTAAGTAAACTATATTCCACTTATTTAACTTTTTCTATGGGTAGCATACACTCAAATAAGTATCCCATACCTGTCCTCCCTGTAATAGTCAAATTCCTTTTTAAAAAAAATCTGTACTCCCTGTGCCTCCTTCACCTTTTTGTCCTGTTTCCTTATGTCTTCCAACCTCTGCCTTCCTCTGAAACTACCCTTTCCGAGCTTACTGACAGTCTTTTTAATTGCTAAATCTTCTGGTCATTTCTTAGGCCTCTTGACTTCTCTGTAGCATTAGATGTCATTGGCTGTCCTGGGTTTTGATGAAGCTGTCTCCGGGTTTCCTCCTACTTGTCTGACTGATGCTTCTTAGTCCCCTTTGCTGCATCATTATTGTATCTCCCCCAAGGCTTTATTCTGGATTCTCTGGCTTCTTCACTTCTTCCCTGTTGGTCTTATCAGTTTCTATAGGTCCAGTTATCTCAATGCAGTTAGCTCATAGGTCTCTATATCTAGCCCTTGTCTTTACTTATTCCAGTATCACCAAATATTTATTAATATTTACACCCAGCTGAAGGCATATCAAATGCATTGTGTCTAAAATTGAACTCATTTGCTTTTTGTTCAAATGTCCCTAGTATCTCCCATCTCCATGCCCTTTGCATAGGTTCTCTCCTATCCCTGGAATGAACTGCTTCCTCACTTCCTGGAATATCCAACTCCCTTGAAGATTAAGCTTAAGTGAAACCTCCAATTCTTTCCTGGTCCTTCTTATTTTTAGTGTCTTCCTTCTCCCTCCCCCCCCAAAAAAATCATTTGGTTTAGTTTTCACCTAATTTGTGTTGATATATCACTGTACATGTTATTTCTCCCCAGAGGAATGTCTGCTCTTATAGTGAAAGAAATATTTCATTTTTTTTTGTCTTTTTATTCCCAGTGCCTATAAGTGTCTTAGACATAATAGAAGTTTAATAAAGGCTTGTTGCAGGAATGAGTAAATGAATGATTATGCCCTGAAATCTCACCCTGCAGTGAAAGTTTTTACTTGTTAATAAGTGGCCCAATCATATGCTGATAATCTGTTATATATGAGGCTCTGGGAGACATAAAAGGGGGTTAGGCCACAATTCTTACATTTCAGTCAAAGTAAAAGAATCTTCCTTTATTCTTGTTTTCTTGTGGTGGTGGCAGAAGAGACCAGCAGGTGGCAAGACATCTTGGTATATCCTAGACTCTTTTGTCACACTCTGTAAATAATAGAAAGGAAAAGCATTTTAAAACAGAATTTTCTTTTAGGTATGTTTACTTTGTTGTATGGATTATAATAAACTGAATCCAGCAGGTGTCTTATACTAGCCAGCATGATGAAGTTTTGATTGCCCAAACTACTACTACGTACACCACAAGAATCCTCATAAGGATTCCAAACTTCAACACTAGCAATTGAAACAAAGTTACTAAACTGAGAGATAAGGAAAATGCTGTAAATATAATTTACCTGGATTTTGTAAAAGCTTTTGACAAAGTACATTTTTTTTATATTAAAGATGGAGAGATATGAACTAAATGACACTAGGTGGATTCAAAATTAGTTGCATGGCTAGATTCACAAATTAATGATTCAACATGGCGGGAAACTTCCTATGGATACCCTACCTAGGGGTGCTGTGTTTGACCCTGTGGTATCTAATTTTTATCATTGACTTAGATAAAAGCGTACATGACATGCTCATCAAATTTACAGATGACACAAGGAAGGATAACTAAGACACTGAGTGGTCAGGATCCAAAAAAATCTGACAGGCTAGAGCATCAAACTGAATCAAATAACATGAAATTTAATAGATATAAATTTTATATATTTTTGTAGAAAAATTTTAACTTCTCAAGTACAGAAAAAGATGTGATAGTTTTAGTGATTTTGTTGCTGTTTAGTCATTTTTCAGTCAGGTCCAATTCTTCTTGACCCCATTTGTGGTGTTCTTGGTCAAGATACTGGAGTGGTGGGGGGGCGGAGCCAAGATGGCGGAGTAGAAAGACTCACCTATGCTAGGTCCGAACCCACAGCCCATAGATTTCCTGTAAAAAGAACTCCTGACAAATTCTGGAACAGTGGAAGCCGCACAGAAACACAGTGAAGGA
>JAQQSK010015725.1:0-10678 GCA_028658325.1 Potorous gilbertii
CAAATGGGGAGAAAATTTTTGAACCCAAAATCTTGTGAAAATGAATGTAAAAAGTTAAATAAATTTATTTTAAAAAAAAAGAGTGTAAAGTTGAAAACATGGGAGACAACTTGGGAGAGTAGAAAAAACATCAGATTTGGCGCGAGTGTCTGGATATCTTGGTTCTATTTCTGCCTCTACTACTAATTAGCTATGCACCCTTCGACAAGTCACCTAATTTTTCTGGGTCTCTGTTTCGACAAAATGAGAGATTAGTGTATATGCTCTAAAATTTGACTTCTTTAGGATTGGGTGATACAGTGAGGAGAACACTGGACTCTGGAGTCAGAAGAGACCTGAGGTTTAATTTTGCCTTAGTCATTTATTAGACATGTGATTACCAGCAAATTATTTAAAATCTCTGTACCTCAGTTACTCCATTTGTATTATATTAGTAATAGGACTTATCTCACAAGGTTATTACAAGTATCAAATGTAATAATGTCCATAAAGCTCTCGGTAAACCCTGGTGTGCTATGTAAGCTAGCATTTTTCCAGTCTTCTAAATGTCACTGATTTAGTAGAGAAGAGTACAAAGGCATTCTAGATAGTAAAAGAGGATATATTATATCAAAGAAAAAAATAAATTTTCATAGGGCTAGAATGACTAATGGGATGAGGACCAATAGATAGAGGGGCAGATGATGGAGAGAAGCTTCCTGCCTGTGTGACCCCAGTTAAGTCATTTAAATTCTCTGAACCCCTCATCTATAAAATGGAGGGGTTGGACTAGATCAGACATTGGGCCAAAGGGTCACATGTGATCAGCAACACTCCCCACTACTGGTCATTAAAAAGTATTGGTAAAATTGTGGGTGTAATATAAAATATTGAGTACATATATATGTATTTATATATGCATATATTTATGAATGTATAAAATGTTGGGTAAATTTGCATAAAATATTGGGAGATATTTAACAAAATAAATAAAAATACAATGGAACATAAATAATGTTAATATGTGGTTTTTAAGGCAATATGTGGCTTACAGGGATGATTCTCAGGTACAGGTTTAGCAGCCTCCTTTCTATTTCAGTTTGACCCTACTTGACTAGAAGACTTCTAATGTTACTTTCAACTATGTCTGTGATTCTATATAGATATTCAGAAGTGACTCCTAAGAAAAATAATTCATTTATCAGCAAAATTACCAGCTCAGTTATTTTCTGGAAAAATATATTTTTAAAATGTTATCCAGCTACTACATCCAAATCTAAAATGTTAAAATGAATAATTAACACATAACATTTATATGAATTCAGTAAAAAGTAATAAGGCATTACATATTTACATGCAGTAAGATTCTGTACTTGCTCTCCCAGCTCCATCTCCACCTCTTAGTTCTAGGGCCACACCTGAAGGGTTTGAGTATCTCTTTTCCATTGTTAGCGGCTCAGCCCCATTCTAACGTTAACCCTCTGTGACTTACTATCCTAGTTTCATTTCACCAACTGACATAAATTAGCTTTTACAAAAGGATATTTATTGAGAAGGAATAGCAAAAACAAATGTCCAATCAACAAGCATCTATTAAGTGCCTACTATGTGTCCTGCACTATGCTAGCTGGTGGGGATACAAAGAAAAGGAAAAAAGTCCCACTCTCAAGGAATTGACCATCTAACTTGTAGTCTACTGGGAGACACAACATGCAAACATCTATGGACAAATGAGAGAAGGCATTAAGGGGGAACAGGAAAGGTTTTTTGCAGAAAGTGGGAAATATAAAGACTTCTCCTCCAACACCTGGGGGCACACTCTCCCTGATTCAGTCCCAGGGAGGATGGGCTCAAACTTAAAGTAGTATCTACAAAGAATTAGCACTACCAAGTTCTCTTCCAAAATTGGCAGAACCCACAGGGGAAATTAACGTAGCCTCCTGATGGCTGTCTTCCATCTATCCTGGGTTTAAAAAATTTGCTCCTTATTGCCTAGGCTGGTATAGACTCTGGTTCCTAGATGTTTGGTGACTTGTCATTTCCAACCTTTTGAAGTTCACAAGCATCTCCAATTCAGAACAAAGGAGACAGAAACCACAGTGATGTCCTGTGTCTCTAGACCACATGGCAGCAGCCCTGGTGGGAAGATAACAGCTGGAGACCCCTCTCGATACTGGCAGTGTTTAGTAGTCATTGCCTCCTCATTTGAACAGAGGCAGGAAAGGGGAAGAACAAGGAATGCATCCTAGGTCCAGCTATGCAGCCAATCAACAGACTGTCTTTTCACCATATAGTTAGATCCAGTGAGGCAGTTATAGAATATCTGCATGCTACAAATCAGGGAGCTGAGCCTTTCCATTACATATCATCATGCCTTTGTGGAAGCCTGACTCTTCCATATGGGCTGGCAGCAGGCAGAGCATGCTAATCATTCTCTAAGGATGGAGCTCAACTGTCCAGGCACCTATTAAAACAGAGAAAGAGAGAGAGAGAGAGAGAGAGAGAGAGAGAGAGAGAGAGAGCGAGAGAGAGAGCGCGCGCGCGCGCGCGCGTGTGTGTGTGTGTGTGTGTGTGTGTGTGTGTGTGTGTGTACTTGCGTGTTGGGGGTGGATGTGTTGAGAATTTTCTATCCCTATGGAAATAACCATCTTTCTTATGTCCATCTGTCTCCCTAATTCTTCTAGCCTCAACACTAAGCATCAGAGGACCTCTCCTAATCTCTGTATCCTAAGAGAAGGATAAAAGCAGGGAGTGCAGAAAGACAGCAGCAGCGCTTGTATGGCCAGTGGTAGTGGATACATATTAGGGGCTTTCACAACAGTAGTTAACATGGAAACTCTTCCAGTTGTGGGCCTGTGTCACATTCTTACCTCATGTCCCCTTATGCATTCCCTTAATTCCAAAACATATTTCAGAGTATATTCACTTTTTTTAACACCATCAAAATGTTAGATTCCCACCCCCACCCCCACCCCCCCCAGAAAGCTGACAATAGGCTTATAAAAGTTTAGAACAATAAGAACAATCCAGTGAAGAAACGATAATAACTTATACTGCTGAAGAGTCCCACGTAGGAGCTTTGAAACCACATACTTTTCCTTAAGAAATGTTTAATTTTACAAATAACCAAACCGTATTATAGGAGCTCAAGCAGGGAGAACAAAGTACCTGAGGGAAGACTGTGTTTGGATGAAAAGCTTCTAAAGCTTCTTTGGAAGCCACTGAAGAGTTTATAGTTTATAAGAGCATAACAACCAATGATTTTTTTAAAGATGGTTTAGGTATTTATCATTTATAGAAATATGAAAACAAAACTAAACCCAGAAACATTTAACTGAGAGAAAAATATAGCTGGTTGTTATGTTGAGTTTTTCCCCCAAGAGGGATATGGCACTGGGAAATGCAGAAAGAAAGGATCCTCTGGGGTTCTCTATTTAAGCTTTAGTCTATCCTGTTATCATTACAATGGCTATGTATTCACAAGTATCAGCCATTCTCCCCTAATCCATACCTAAGATTTAAGAAAAAAAAGAACATATAAGAGTAAAGGTATTTGTACTCATCAAGCAATCAATAAGCATTTATTAAGAGCTTATCGTGTGCCAGTCACCATGCTATGTGATGAGAAAAACAAAGAAATGGCAAACCACTCCAGTATCTTTGCCAAGAAAACCCCAAATGAGGTCACAGTCAGACCCAACTGAAATATGACTGACAGCAAAAACAAAAAGCCAATGTTCTTATAAGCCATGTATTCCAAAGAATAAAGTGGTAGCAGAAGAGGATAGGTTGCTTCTCCCAGCCTGAATGTATTATGAATCCTCAAATGAACAATGGAAAGTATTTTAAAATGTCTGTGACCCAGGGAACTTGAGATGGTAACGAGGGCTGGAGATTTTAGGAAGTAGTAAGGTAAAGGGAAGAATTTCAAAAACACATTATCCCTCAAGCTCAGGAATATTTATTTAGATCTTAACTTCTGAACCACTTTCTGATGGGACTTCAGCAATTACTGGGATTTTTTTAAAGTCCAAAATAGTTACATTGCATGAAATATCCAAGAAATTGAAGTAAATAGAATTTTTACTTGAACTATATGGATAACTGCCTCAGTCATTTACTTCAAACTGTCATTAGGGTCATTGACAGAGAAAAGAGTCACATCAAAACCATAATAATTGTATAATGTGGAAAACAAGAAGTTGAGGCTAAATCTCTTATTCAATTAAGTGCAAAATTAACATAATCCTAGCTCTGTGACAAGTGGCAAATAAATTCAACTCTGTTTCTTTATCTGAGTGACCTGATCTCTAGGAACCCTTCAGGTCAAATATTCTGTTATTTTGAACATATTCACATTGTTTAAGTAATAATTTATGTGGGGAAAATTATAATTGGCTTCTTTTGCCAAGTATTTCCACTGATTAACAAACCTTAAAATTTGCTAAATAGATCATATTAATAACGTACAAGGCATCATATGAAATGACAGTACCTTTTGTCTACTAAGATTTACAATCTGAACACAAATATAAACAATATCTGTGTAAATAATGGTGACATTCTGATTTGTATTCACCTTATAGTTTTTTGAAAATGTGTTCTAACCTGTTAACGAGAGATAATTTGCATAGAAAATGCAGTATAAAAGCCATTATTAAGGGCATATGTGACTGGAAAAGGAGTTGGACCAGAGGTTAAATGATTATAATCGTACATTCTTAGTAATTTACATTTGTTTAGTATTTTGAGGTTTGCAAAGCACTTGCCTTGCAGCCCCGAGGCTCAGGTGGGACAAATTAGGAATCCCATTTTACTGATGAAGAAACTGAACTTTGGTACGATCTATCTATCTATCGCCAAACTGGAACCCTTTAAAGCACTCTAACCACAAACCACTGGTGCCTCATTAGGATTGCGCTAAAGAATATTTTAGCTAAACTTTCTATCATTGTAAGCACCTAAGCGGTGCTCTATCCACATTAGCACTTAATAGATGGCCAATGAATGAGAGCGTAAGAGCTTGAATTGACTTTTACTGGTAGGGAAGGTTCTACCAACCATCCTGGACTGCTCCATTCTCCCCTTCCCTCCCCCTCACATGCAGCAGGACAAGTTGCATGTGGTGGGCACTTTAAAAATACTTTTGAACTGAAGGTTGGCGCAGCAGACAAACATGTATATGCAAAAGGAGGTATGGAAGGGAACTGCTAGTCCTTCCTACATGAGAAGGACATCCTTCTACAATGTCATAAAAGAGTAGGCAGGACAACTGTTAGCTCCATATTAGAGAGGAAATTGAATGGCTTAGGTTCACTTAGGAGAAGGGGCTGGAACTGTAACTCAGGTTTCTTGGTTCCCAAGCCCTGTGATTTCTTTGATGCCATGCTGATTATCAACTGATCTCAAAAGGAAAGTTTTAAAACTTGTTCCTTTAAATATTGGCACTAATGTGCCAGACAGAACAGCTTCATTTTACTGAAATTGGGAAACTGAGTCATCAATAAAAGATCATACATAGGTCAAATTTAGGTGGTTGTGGGGGATTTATGAAGGCAATTTTACCCATCAGATTCAATCCATCATTTATTAAATACTTTCTATGGGTTGGATATAGGAAGTACAAGGATAAAACAAAAGACAGTTCCTTCCCTCAAAGAGCTTACCTTCTACTGTGGAGACAGAAGTGAACCAGTAGGTATGATTGAAAAGGGAAAAAACACCAACAATTAAAGGGAAGACCCTAGAGTGCTGGTCATTAGCTGGGCTTCACTTTCCATATGTTAACTGCTGAGGGTCAAACTGTACTGTACACAATGTCTTGGAAGCCAAATGTTCTATAAATAAATTGTCTTGGAAAATTCTCAAATACACATAAACCATAATGGCTTTAAAAGTATTTTCTTATTTTCTTTCTCTTTTTGGAGAAGACAGCAAGCTTCTGCAGGAAATGGCTTTCCATAATTTAACAAAAGATTCAATTAAATTCAATAATAGTTTGCATTTAGGTAGAGCTTTAAGTTTTGCAAAAGATTTTATACACATCTCATTCAATCTTCATAAAAACTCTGCGCTATTATTAACTCTTATTTTACAAATGAAGAAACAGAAGTTCGGAGACTATGACATTCCCAGGGTCAAGTTAGGTCTCAGTGTTGTCACATGGACCTCTATGATTTCTTCCAGCTCTATATCTAGGATCCTTTAAGAGTGTCTAATGAGACTTGAACACAAGTCTTTCTGACCCATTCCTTCCCGCTAATCCAGTGTTTTATTACTGATGAGGTTTAGGGGTTCTGGGGACCCCAAAAGACCGACAGGCCGGGTCCTGCTCGAATGAATTTGACACAAGCCTTCTTCAACCAAAAGACAAAGTTTATTAAAGATTCACCATACTGGGTTGACTCTTAAGGAGCCTAAGCATTTGCAACGTTTCGCAAGTGGGCCAGATAGAATCCAGCTAGACAGAGTCTGAGCTGGATTGAATCCGAGCGCCTTCATGGAGGCAAGATGGACCTTAAATACAGAAAGACTCAGGGAAGCATCCAGGTGTCGCCAGGTAGTCTCAGGTCCCAAGGATGGTCTTCATAGACCAACCCCGGGGAGGATCCTGATGGGAGTGGCTGGTGGTCCGGATAATCCACAAACCTGGCTGAGCAACTTGGACTTCAAGAGAATGCTGCTTTTGGGAATGTGAAAAGTAGACTAGGGTCAAACAAAGGAAGAGAATGCTAAATGGTGACCAGATAGGAGTACCCCGGCTGAGAGGAATGGAGGAGGAGTCCAAGGAGCGCCCCCCTCCCCAAGGCCAGTCTTTCCCGGACCCTGCAGACAACTGTGACCAAAGTCCTGATCCAAGGGGAAAGACCTTGGCTTGGGCTTGTACCCCATCGGTACCACGCACAAATATTTATCCAGCTGCCCTCAAGTCAAGTGCTTTCTTTCCTCACGATCTCTACTCTATCGGTAATTTGTGAAAAAAGGGAAACTCTCAGCTTCAAGCCCCTATCACTAGTCCCTTCTTCAGTAAAACATTTAGAGAGATCTGTGCAGACGGCTGTACGTATTTTAGATGCTTTGGTTTCCTAGTGAAGACGATTATTCATGTCATCATTCAATCTCACTCATAAACCATACGTGTATAGAGACAGTCCGAGGTAGAATGGAGGGGGAAAAGAGGGACTCCTTTAGTGTGGCCGGGACTGAGGGAGCACGAAATACAACCTTCCCTAAGGGTCAAAGGCAAATTCTGGGGACTCCAGAGGGGCAGCCTTCGCCGTCGTGTCCCGTGGGGATGCCGGCCCGGGGAGCCGAGCTTCACCTACGTGGGACCGCCAAGGCCCTGTTGGGATTTTCACGTAAGCTGTGGCCCCCCACGCGGAGCCCCGGGCTTGGGGGCCCAGGGAGATGCACGTCTGGGCCGCCGCCAGGCCCCGCACAGGGCACGCTCGCCGGGTGACGGAGCTCCTCCGAGAGTGCGGGGGTCAGACACCCGGGACCATCGCTTGCCGGTGCCCTCCCCCCTCCCCCGAGGAGGAGGCCCGGCCCGGGGGTTGGTGGTGGTCTCCTCGGAGGGGCTGTGCGCTCAAAACTGTCCAGACTGGAAATGCTCATGTTTAGAAAAGCATCTTCTGCTTTTCGGTTTAAACGAGTGTCCCGGGGCGCTCTCTCCGGGGGGAGGAAGGGGGGGCCGGGGTGACTGGGCCCGGGGCGCCCCCCCACCCCGGAGGGTTCTCGGGGCCTCAAGGGGCAGGTGCGGGGAAGGTCTCCTTGGGCCGGTGAAGGTGACCGGGCCAGGCGGCCGCCATGGGCGCGGGGCCCGGCGGGGAGGGGGTGGGCCGGGCGGCCTCGCAGGCTCGGGGCTGGGTCTTCGCACTCAGTACTACTGTAAAGCGGAAGGGTGTGTAGGGAGGGGCGGGGTGTGGATGGGGCGGGGGGGGGGGGGGGTTCCCTGAGAAACGCTGCGGCGCGCGGCGCGCCCTCCTCCCTCGAGCCGCGGCCAAGCTAGCCCGGCCCGTGAGGCAACGGCCACGGCTGGCGCGCCGAGCCCCAGCCCGGCGGGTGCATTTCCGAGTGACGCATTGCAGGTACAAACCGACCAATCAGAGGCCTTCCGGGAGCGTCAGCACTTCTTACCTCCTACCTCGGTGCTCCTCCGCGCCGCAAAATAGCGCCCCTGAGGCGGCGCCGCCGTCTCCTTCTAACCGCCTCCGGAGGGTCAGCCCCTGCCCAGATCCCCCCTCCAACCCTCCCCTAGTCACCGTTGCACCCGTTGGCCCCCCCAGCTAGAGACCAAAGGGTCTCGAGAACGCCGTGGGGGAGGGGTTGGCTCGGGCTCGTTCGCAACGTTCCGTTATCTGGCATGGGGCGGATGGATTCGCACGGAGGGAGGTGTTTATGAGGCGCTGGGGGCGGCAGAGGAGCATTAGTCCGAGCGCAGCCGCCGAGGGTGGAGGTTGTTTGGTAGGAGCTTGGGCCCTGGTAACGCTAGCAGCATGGTAAGTGCGTCTTCGGGGCAGCTCGGACCAGGACCCTCGGGGAAGAAGCCGAAGCCAGGACGCCGGAGAGGCCTCTCCGCCCCCTCCCCAAGGAGCGGCCCTTTCCTGGGAGTGGGCTCGGAGGGGACTGAGGGGGCCCGGCCGCGGCTGTGTCGCAAGCGTCCCCTCCCCGCCCCCACCTCCCTGCGGGAGGTGTCCCCGGGTGGGCTGGAGGTCGCTCGGGGGGAATCCGAGGCGGGGGAGCTCCTGAGGGAGGCGATGTGCGTGGGGGGTGGGGGGGCGCTTGGCGGAGCTGAGGGGGTAGATGTCGGAATCGGGCTGGGCGGGGGAGGAGGGAGGGGC
This sequence comes from Potorous gilbertii, assembly GCA_028658325.1. Taxonomy (NCBI): domain Eukaryota; kingdom Metazoa; phylum Chordata; class Mammalia; order Diprotodontia; family Potoroidae; genus Potorous; species Potorous gilbertii. The sequence goes on from JAQQSK010015725.1 coordinate 8,820, forward strand.
GGGCAGCGGCTTCCTCGAGGGCCGCTCGGAGACCCGAGGATTCAAAATCCAAACGGACACTGGGGCCGGCTCCCGGAAGCGGCTTTGTCTTTTTTTCATCGCGCCACGCGCCTGGAGGGGCGCGCGGAACTCTCCTCCCCCCCTCGGGGCGGGGGCTTTTTTTTTTTTTGAACAGGATTTTTTTAAACCTCGGGGTAGGCTGAGGGGTCGCGGGGAGGCGGGGGAGGAGCGGACGCGCAGGCCGAGGCCCCCGGCGCTTCTGTGCTGCGCTGGCACCTGCGGGGCTGCGGACTTGTCCGCGCTTCGCACCGGCTGCTGGGAAGAGACCAGCCCCGGATGGGCTGGGCGGGGGAGGGGGCCGACCTCCGCAGCGGCCCATCCCCCTCCGCGGGCGGAGCGCCGAGCCCGAGCCCGGCGGGCCCACCCCGTCCCCGCCCGCGGCCGGGCGCTGTGTCCTCTTCGGGGAGCCGGCCGCCCCTTCCCCGAGGGGGGCGGGGAGGAAGCGAGGAGAGAGCCGCGTAGACCGGTCCCGGTGCAGGAAAGGATGCTTCGGAAAAAGAAACACTTGTTTTACCTTGTCTTCTTTTTTAAATCAATAGGTTTTAGTATTTGGTGTTAACAGCCGTTCAGGACAAACCCTGGACCCTCTGCGGTGCCCGAATAGCCGCAGTGCAATTGACTTGTAACCGTACTGGGGAATCACAAATGCTTGTGGGGTGAAATTTTTAAGGGATTCTTTTACACCTGAGAGTTGGTCTCGTGATAGCTCTCCTATAAAAATGAGGTCAGTCATTTGCAGTACTCATTTAATGCTGCTCTTGTGCCAAGTGGCTCGTTGTAATGGGTGTGCCCAGGAGGCAAGGTGACATCTTGAACGGGAGTCCCTGCCAACTGAAACCCTCCTCGAACTTAGCTGGTTGTGGGGAGTCGAGCTGCATGGACCAGCTCTAGGCTTCATTTCAGCCTAACGTTGTGGCCCACACCAAGAGAGAGGGGGTATTTAATATGGAGTTTGGATAGAACGATTGAACTAGGAAACTGTACTCTGCTAGTAACAGGTAACTGGGTAGAACAGGTGCAGGATCCAGATGCCAAGTTCTAATAATTGTATGTTCCAGGTTTGTTACCTCCCTCTCCTTTTCAGCTCTTGGGGACTGAAATTGCCTACGGACCATTAAGGGCTGGGAGGGATGCAGTGTAATGCCTCTGATTAATAGGGAACAAACATCGGAATACATTTGCATTTATTGCCACATAATGTGTAAATCTGCCTTTAATAGTTATTTCACACTTAGGCCTTTAAAGCACACTCATCTCCATTCTTTTCCTTTCTCCCCCTCAAGAATTTACGTAAGAACGGTGCATTTAAGAGTTTTTTAAAAGACTGATGCAAGTTAAACTTAACAAAGAGATCTTTGAATGAATATAGTTTATTTCTAGCATAATGCAGTGTGATTATTTGGGCAATGTGGACCTTGGATTGAAGAGCCCATGGGGCCGAGGGAGGGAGGGCATTTGAGAGAGAGGTAGTTGAAATAAACATGCCCTTGGCCTAAAAGGAAATTATGGATATGTGAAAGAGCTAGTGATAGAGCCTGGTTTATACAGATTACTTGCTTACATTCAGTTATTAATACCTGCCAATAATTGAAACTGGTATGCTTCCAAGAAGGTATTCCTATCCAGACCTCCCATCCCCCCAAAAAGACCTAATACACATGTAATAGCTATCATCACGCCTAACTATGAATTCAGTGATTTCTCTTATTCTGTTAACATCAGTGCTCTGCCAGAAAATAGGAGGTGGGAAGTGAGCTAACTAGAAATCGAGTTTGAATAGGCGCTGTGACATAAAACCG
>JAQQSK010015726.1:0-10678 GCA_028658325.1 Potorous gilbertii
ATTGGTGATATGGGTAATTAGAATGTCCAGTGTATTGGGAAGGGGGGAGGGGACAAATGGGGAGAAAATTTTGGAACCCAAAATCTTGTGAAAATGAATGTAAAAAGTTAAATAAATTTATTTAAAAAAAAATGAAGAGACTGAAACAGTCTATCGTTAAGATTACATAAAAAAAATTACAATTCTATGTTGTAGGGAAAGGGAGAAGGGAGAGATAAAAACATAAGAAAGGAAAAGGGGACAGAGGAAAAGACACAGATATTAATCGTAACTGTGACTATAAATGGGACGAATTGTCCCACAAAACAGAGATAGATAGCAGAATGGATTAAAAGCCATAATCCAACAATATGCTGATTACAAGAAACACATTTGAAACGTGAGAATGCACGCAGAGTAAAGGTGAAAGACTGGAAAAGAATATATTGTGCTTCAACTCATGTAAGAAATGCAGGGGTAGCAATCCTAACCTAGGGCAACGCAAAAGCTGAGATCCATGCAATCAAAAAATATAAGGAAGGAAACTATGTTCTGCTAAAAGGCACCATAGAAAATGAAATAATATCAATACTAAACATATATGATCGAAGTGGTATAGCATCCTGTTTCTTAGAGGAAAGGTTAAAGGAGTTACAGGAAGAAATAGAGAGCAAAACTGTACTAGTGGGTAACCTCACACTTCCCCTATATGAACTTGATAAATCTAACCTTAATATGAACAAGAAAAAAGTTAAGGAAATTATTAAATCTCTGAATAAGGTAGACATGATAGGTCTTTGTAGAAAAGTGAATGGGAATAGAAAGGAATATACATTTTGCCCAGCAGTACAGGGCACATATACAAAAATTGACAAGGAAGCAGGGCATAAAAACCTCACAATCCAGTGCAGGAAGGCAGAGAGAGTCAATGCATCATTTTCAGATCATAATGCAATAAAATCATAGGTAGTAAAAGATCAAGGCAAGATAGATCAAAAATTAATTGAAAACTAAATAATCTAATCATAAAAATTGGGTGGTTTAAACTACAAATTATAGAAACAATCAACAACTTCATTGAAGAAAAAGACAATAATGAGATACAATATTAAATCTTATGGGATACTTCAAAAACAGTTCGTTTTTTAATATAAATTTATTTATTTAAATTTCTACATTGATTTTCACAAAATTTTGGGTTCCAAAATTTTCTCCCCATTTGTCGCCTCCCCCCTCCTCAATACACTAAGCATTCTAATTTCTCCTATCACCAATTTGCCCTCTCTTCTATCATCCCTCCCTTCTCTTGTCTCCATCTTCTCTTTTGTCCTGTTGGGCCAGATAACTTTCTATTCCCCATTACCTGTATTTCTTATTTCCTAGTAGCAAGAACATTACTCAACAGTTGTTCCTAAAATTTTTAGTTCCAACTTCTCCCCATCCCTCCCTTCCCACCCATTCCCTTTCGGAGGGCAAGCAATTCAATGCAGGCCATATTTGTGCAGTTTTGCGAATGACTTTGATAGTAGTCGTGTTGTGTAAGAATAACTATATTTCCCTCCATCCTATCCTGTCCTTTATTGTTCTTATTCTCTCTTTTGATCCTGTCCCTCCCCAAGATGGTTGACTTCAAATTGCTCCTTCCTCCCATTACCCTCGCTTCCATCGTCCCCCACACCCTGTTTATCTCCTTCTCCCCCACTTTCCTGTATTGTAAGATAGGTTTTCATAGAAAATGAGTGTGCATTTTATTCCTTCGTTTAGTCGAATGTGAGAAGAGCTCATGTTTTTTTCTCAGGTCTTGTCTTTTTCCCTCCACTAAAAAGTCTCCTGCATGCCTCTTCAATGAGAGATAATTTGCCTCATTCCATTTCACCCTCTCTCGTCCCAATATATTTCTCTTATACATTTACCTTAATTTTTTAAAGATATGCTCCCATCCCATTCAATTCACTCTGTGCTCTCTGTCTCTGTGTCTGCATGTGTATGTGTGTGTGTATGTGTGTGTGTAATCCCACCAAGTACCCACATACTGAAAAGTTTCAGGATTTAGAAATATAGTCTTTCCATGAATGAATGTAAACAGTTCAACTTTGGTAAGTCCCTTATGACTTCTCTTTGCTGTTTACTTTTTCATGCTTCTCTTCATTCTTGTGTGTGAAAGTCAAATTTTCTTTTCAACTCTGGTCTTTTCATCAAGAATGGTTGAAAGTCCTCTATTTCATTGAAAGGCCATTCTTCCCCCTGAAGTATTATACTCAGTTTTGCTGGGTAGGTGATTCTTGGTTTTAGACCTAGTTCCTTTGACTTCTGGAATGTCCCATTCTATGCCCTTTGATCCCTTAATATAGAAGTTGTGTTATCCTGATTCTATTTCCACAATACTGGAATTGTTTCTTTCTAGCTGCTTGCAATGTTTTCTCCTTGATCTGCGAACTCTGAAATTTTGCCACAACATTCCTAGGAGTTTCTCTTTTTGGATCTCTTTTAGGCGGTGATCAGTGGATTCCTTGAATACATATTTTGCCCTCTGCTTCTAGAACATCGGGACAGTTTTCCTTGATAATTTTATGAAAGATGATGTCTATGTTCTTTTGTGCATCATGGCTTTCAGGTAGATCCATAATTTTTAAATTGTCTCTCCTGAATCTATTTTCCAGGTCAGTTTTTCCAATGAGATATTTCACATTGTCCTCCATTTTTTCATTCTTTCAGTTTTGTTTTGTGATTTCTTGGTTTCTCATGAAGTCATTAGCCTCCATCTGTTCCATTCTAATTTTGAGAGAACTATTTTCTTCAGTGAGCTTTTGAACCTCCTTTTTCATTTGGCTAATTCTGCTTTTGAAAGCATTCTTCTCCTCATTGGCTTTTTGAACCTCCTTTTCAAATTGAGTTAGCCTATTTTTCTAGGTGTTACTTTCTTCAGCATTTTTTGGGGTCTCCTTTACCTTTATTGATCAGTTTTTCATGCTTTTCTTGCATCTCTCTCATTCTTTTCCCAGTTCTTCCTCCACCTGTCTAACTTGATTTCCAAAATCCTTTTTGAGCTCTTCCATGGCCTGAGCCCATTTGATACCTATTTCAGATGTTTGGGATACAAAGGCCTTGACTTGTATGTCTTTACCTGAGGGTAAGCATTGTTCTTCCTCATCAGACAGGAAAGGAGGAAACATCTCCTCACCAAGAAAGTAACCTTCTATGGTCTTATTTTTTTTCCTTTTTCTGGTCATTTCCCCAGCCATTTCCTTGACTTCTGAGATTCCTCTCCACCCCCGCCTCACTTCTAGATCTACCTAGCTAGTGCTTGTGGTCTGAGATTTAAATACTGCTCCCCAGCCTCAGGGCTTTCAGCAGTGGGCGTGGCTGTTATTCAATGTGAGCTTAAGTTCTGGTGCACAGGTGGGGACAGGGCCCCCTCCCACTTTCAGTTCCCTCAGGGAGTTTGTGAGGAGGTCTTCTGTAATGAATCTGAGCTCTTGCCTGCTTGGGGAGCCCAGGTCTCCTGCTGTCCCTGTGTCTGCCCGCTGCCTCCTGAGGGGGCCTGACTTAGGGTGACACCCCACTCCCCTCTCGGCCAGCCCAGAAGTCTCTCTCACTGACCTGTGCACCTTTGGGTGGAGGGAAATTTGTGGAGATTCTGTCCCTGAAGCCTGCTCCAATCTGCTCCTCTTGGTGGCATGTGGCCAGGGCAGTGCTGAGCTCCACTCCTGTCCGGTGTGCAATGGACCATTGGGATCGGTTTTTCAGGTATCTCTGGAACAGAAATCTCCTCCACTCTGTTGCTGTGTGACTTCCACTGTTCTAGAATTTGTTGGGAGCTCCTCCTTATAGATAATTTATGGACTGTGGGTTCGGAGATAGCATATGTGAATCTTTCTATTCCCCCATCTTGGCTCCTCCCCTGCAAAAGCAGTTCATAAGGGAAGTTTTATATCTTTCAATGCTTACATGAGTAAAATAAAGAGGAGATCAATAAATTGGGCATGCAGCTGAAAAATTTCGAAAAAGAACAAATTGGAAATTCTGAAGTAAATGCTTAATTAGAATTACTGAAAATCAAAAGAGATTAATATTATTGAAATTAGGAGAAATATTGAACTAATATATGAATCTAGCAGTTAGTTTTCTGAAAAAAAAACAATAAAATTGATAAACATTTGGTCAATTTCATTTATAGAAAAAGAAAGAAGAAATTCAAATTACCATTATCAAAAAAGGAAAGGGGTGAACTCACCCCCAGGGAGGAGGAAATTAAAGCAGTAATTAGGAATGACTTTGCCCAAGCATATGGCCATAAATTTGACAATATAAATGAGATAAGTGATTATTTAAAATATATATAAAGTGCCCCAAATATCGGAAGAGAATGATGAATACTTAAACAACCCCATCTTAGAAAAATAATTTGAACAAGCTGTCAATGAACTCCCTAGGAAAAATCCCCAGTGCCAGATGTATTTACAGGTGAATTCTATCAAATATTTAAAGGGCAGTTAAATCCATTACTACATAGACTATTTAGGAAAATTGGGGAAGAAGATGTCCTGCCAAATTCTTTTCATGAAACAAATAGGATTTTTCTTCCTAAACTAGAGAGAAACAAAATAGAGAAAGAAAATTACAGATCAATTTCTCTAATGAATATAGATGAAAAAAATTTAAATAAGATTTTACCAAAAATAATACAGCATTTATCATGAGAATAATACATTATGATCAGGTTGGATTCACACCAGGAATGCAGGACTGATTCAATATTAGGAAAACTATTAGTATTATTGATCATAACAACAAACCTAACAGAAACGTGATTACCTCAACAAATTCAGAAAAACTTTTGACAAAATACAACACCCATTCCTATTAACAACATTGGAGAGCATAGGAATAAAAAGAACTTCCCATAAAATAACAAATAGTATGTGCTTAAACCTTCAGCAAGCATTACAGGCAATGGAGATAAACTAGATGTATTTCCAATAAGATCGGGGGGAAGCACGGATGTCCCTTATCACCACGATTATTCAATATGGTACTAGAAAAGTTAGCTGCAGCAATTAGAGAAGATAAAGAAGCTGAAAGACTTAAAATAGGAAAAGAAGAAACTAAGCTATCATTTTTTGCAGAGGATATGATTATATACTTAGAGAATCCAAGCCATACAAGTAAAAAAAATCTACTTAAAATAATAAACAACTTTGATAAGGTTGCAAGTTTCAAAATAAACCCACATAAATCTTCAGCATTTCTATATAATACTAACAAAGTACAGCAGCAATAGATAGAAAGAGAAATGTCATTTAAAGCTACAGTAGACACTACAAAATATTTAGGAGTCTACCTGACAAAATAAATCCAGGAACGATATGAACACAATTAGAAGACACTTTTAGCACACATAAAGTCAGATATAAGTAAGTGGAAAAACAGCAGCTGCTCATGGGTGGGCCAAGCCATTATAACAAAAATCAAAATTGTACCTAAATTAATTTACTCATTCAGTGTCATATCAATCAACTATGTGATTATTATTTTCTAGAGCTGGAAAAAATACTTTCAAAATTCATCTTGAGGAACAAAAAGTACAGAATATTAAAGGAACTAATGTGAAACATGCTAGCGAATGTGGTCTAGGCCTATCAGATCTCAAATTGTATTATAAAGGAGCAACCATCAAAACCTCTTGGTACTGGCTAAGAAAAAGAAGGGTAGACAAGTGAAATATGCTACACACTCAGGACACAGTAGGCAATGAATATAGCAATCCATTTTTTGTTAAATCCATGAACTCCAGTTTCTGGGATTAGAACTCACTGTGTGACAAAAATTGCTGGAAAAAGTGGATAAAAATGTGGCAGAAACTAGGCATAGACCAATAACTGACAACATATACAAGAATAAAGTCCTAATGGGTACACAATTTAGGTATAAATATTCATAGCTTAAACAAATTAGTGGAGCAAGTAATAGTATATTTCTCAGATTTATGGAAAAGGGAAGAAATTTTTACTAAAGAAGATACAGAAAACATTGTGAAGTGCAAAATGGATGATTTTGTTTACATTAAATTGAAAAGTTGTTGCACAACCAAATCCAATGCAACCAAGATTAGGAAGAAAGCAGAAAACTGGGGAAGAATTTTTGCAAATAATGTCTGTAATAAAGACTTTGTTTCTAAAATATATGGAGAACTGAGACAAATGTACAAGAATACAAGCCATTCTCCAATTGATAAATGGTCAAGGGTTATGAACAGGCAGGTTTCAGAGGAAGAAATCAAAACTCTCTTTAATCATATAAAAAAATGCTCTAAATTTCTATTGATTAGAGAGATACAAATCAAAACAACTCTGAGATAACACATTACACTTGTAAGATTGGCTAATATGACAAAACAGGAAGATGATAAATGTTGGAGAAGATTTGTGAGAACTGGAAGACTAATTCATTGTGGGTGGAGCTGTGAGCTGATCTACCATTCTGGAGAGCAATTTGGAAGTATACCCAGAGGAATACAAAAATATAAATAGCCTTTGATCCAGCAATATCGCTTCTAGAACTGCATCACCAAGAAATCATAGAAGTGGGAAAGGGTCACATATGTACAAAAATAACTATGGCAGCACTCTTTGTGGGGTCCAATACCTGGAAATCAAAGGGATGCCAATCAACTGGGGAGTGGTCCAATAAATTATGGTATATGGATGTAATGGAATACTATTTTGCTATAAAACATGATTAACAGGAAGACTTCAAAGAGGCTTGGAAAGACATATTATCTGGTGCTGAGCAAAAGGAACAGATCCAGGAGAATTTTGTACATAGCAACAACCACAATATGTGAGGACTTTTTCTGGTAAACTTAGAACTTCATTGCAAAGCAAAGACTTAAAAAATTGCCAATAATCTTTTTTAAGGCAAAATGCCTTCCACACCCAGAGAAAGAACTATGGAATTCAATTGTAGATTGCAGTAGATCATTTTCTTTTATATTACATTTTGGTTTGTTATATGATTTCTCACATCCGTTTTAATTCTTCTATACAACATGACTATGGCGAAAATGTATTTAATAAGAATGTATGTGTAGAACCTGTATAAAACTATATGCTGACTCGGGGAGTGAGGGGGAGGGACAGAAAGGAAAATCTAAGTTGTATGGTAGTGATTGTGGAACATGGAAAATAGAAACAAAATGATATAACCAAGCATCTACTTAATGGATTGCTCTTTTTTGTTTTTATTATTATAGTTGTGTATAATATTTCAAAATTTATATTTTCATATATATTCAAATAAATAAAATATTTTTCAGACCTGGCGACCAAAAAAAAAAAAAACCATACACTAAACCCCTCTAAACTTTATCCTTGCTTTATAGACTTTTCAAGTTTTTATGTTATAAGCACAGATACTGACACTGATGTCATCTTCATACTCATTGCAGGAACCAGACAACATCAGGAAAATGAGAGAAACTAAATATTACTGTATCCTTGTTGTATATTTTTACTGTATTAAATCAAAATGTCTCCTTTTTCAAATGGTCAGTTACTTGTAGGTTCTTCATTTCATCCCAGCATTGAATCTGAACTAAAATTATGCTTGCCATAGGATCAGGCTTACAAAAAAAAGGCAGTGATAAGTTATAAACTATCAATAAAAACTTATAAAACATCCATAGTGTGGCAGGCACTCTGCTAAACAGGCACTAGAGATGCAAAAAGGCAAAAGACAGTTCTTGCCCTCAAGGAACTTGCAATCAAATGGGCAAGACAACATACAAACATATATGTGTGAATGTATTTGTATATCAAAATGCATATAGGAAAAATTAGAAGTAATTAAAAGAAAGAAAACAGTGAGAAAGGTTAGGGAAGATTTCCTACAAAAGTCATGACCTAATTTGGACCTTAAAGGAAGTTATGTAGTTGGAATGGAGGAAGAATATTCCTGGTAGGGGGAACAGCCAGAGAAAATATTCAAAACTGTAAGATGGAGTGTCTTGTAAATGGAACAATCAGGAGACTAGTATCATTGGAATGAAGAGTATGTGTTAGGGAGTAAAATGTTATGAATGCCAAACAGAGCATTTTGTACTTGGTGTAGGAGGCAATAGGAAGCCACTGGAATGTATTGATTTGGGCAATGGGCTATTTGTCAAACAGTTTAGCTACAATGGAGAGAAGAGATAGAGGATTATAGGTTAGTCTGGGTGGAAGGATCAAGTGATAATTTTTCTAAGGATAGAAGAAATATGGGCATGTGGGGCCAGGAGAGGGGAGGAATTGAAAAATAAGCAAAAGACTGGAAATGACAGAGGAGGTAATCTGTTGGAAGACAGAATGGGATGGAATGGGATGACTTGAGGAAGTAGAAGACTTAACCTTGGTAAAGTGTAATCACCATGTGAAAAAGGGGTAGAGAAAAAGGTGTCAAAAGACATCTAAAAGATAGTAGAAGAGGAAGAAGGGAGAAGAGGGAGATTACAGTGAAAATTCTCAATTTTTTCTGTAAAATGTGAGATAAGGTTCTCACATGAGAGAGTTGGAGCAGAAAGAATTATGGCATTTTTGAGGAAGAAAGAAAGAAAAGATTTGAAAGTTTCTGTGGAGAGTGGATTAGTTGATGAGTGAGTAAAATAGAATTGTCTGGTAACACTGAGGGGCCAGTTTAACTTCTTTATCATAAATCTGTAGTGGATCTAGTCAGAATGGTTGTATGAGTTTACACACTTTCATTCAGTAGCACATGTGTAGGCATGTTGGGATCAAATAGTGGGAGTGTTCCAAGACTGCAACTTTGCTAGGTCTTTTGGGTGGTATATTAAGGGTATGTTGATTCAAGAGAAAACAGTTTAGAATTAAGTTGATTTATCAAAAAAAACCCCTCACAATAGAGGGAAGAGAGTGGCTAGTGTAGGCAAGATGGCTTGAGAGAATCGAGGCCCCAGTAGTGAGTAGAAGTCACAGTGCAGATGAATAGTAGGGATGTGGAAGAGAAAGGAGAGGAATAGATAATAAGCCAATAGATTTTTATCAGGTGAATGGATTATGGTATTTTTGAACACAGAAGTGGCATATTTGTAGGTGAAAACATTAAGAGTATAACCATCCCTTTTTTAAAATGTGGCTTAAGTAGAGCAGAAGAGTTCTCATGTTAAGTGAGTAGACTGAGGATCTGAGTAATTATGGTATTTGAAGGAGACCCAGTATATATATCAAAGTCCCCTAGCTGAGGACTAGAGTAAGAGGAAAAAAAATGTAAGCAAGTTATCATATTCATTTAGGAAAAAAAGGAGAGGAATCAGGCATCTGCAATAAACAGTAACCAAGATACAGAGTGGGTCGTAGATGTGAACAGAATGAGCCTGAAAGGAAGACATTTCACTGGCTAATGGAAGGAAGAAGGAGAGAAGTGACAATGAGGAACAAGGAATATTCCAAGTTCCTTTCCTTAACCAAGGAGTGCTGAGTGAAGGAGTAGATAGTGGTGGAAAGCTGTATTGTCAGAGGGAAATTAGGTTTCAGTAAATGTTAATAGATGGTAGGAATTGAAGAGGAATAGATTGAAAATGAAGGGAAGTATATTGTCTATGGAACAGACATTTCAGAAGGCACAGTAGAAAGGCTGAGTGATGCTGTGTTGAAACTTTGAAATGAGAGGGTTGAGAGGGATGGGAATAAGAAAGCAGAAGGTATGGAGTAAAGGAGTTTGAACCATGAGATGCAGTTCAGAGTCACTGGGATCTGAAGGTATAACATAGTTTGAAATCAAGTTTTAGTTGTTTATTTTTAAAATGTAGTTTCATCTAACTTAACCTTCATTTATGTGAATCATAAATACTTAATCTATGCTTCATTTATGAAAATTATCACATTAATTTCTTATTACTTTTATTCAGATATTTTCCCTGGTTAATTTCCCCCATCAGTCAGTACATTCTTTTTACTTGAGGTTTATGGTATTCACATCTAACTCCAATCAAAATTAAGGTTACTGTCGAGGTTTAGTTAATTAATCATACTTTCATTCTGTGTTCCCGAGGACTAGCACTGATACAATACACTATTTGAGGACATGGAATAAAACATAGCTAACATCTATATATCAGAACTAAAACCATGATAATTCATGGAGATACAAAACTATCAGAGATTTTAGCACTCATTTACATAATTCAACTCCATGGTTTTCTAGATTACAAACTAGGGCCCAGAAAGATAAAGTGGCTTCGTCCATATTACAAAAGCAGTAAGTGGGATGTGAACATTAGTATTCTGAACCCAAATCCAGGACTTCATGTTCAATGCCAAAGTGTCCAATAATAGGTATGAACTAAACATTGAGAATAGATACGTTGAGGGAAGACTTGCCCTCTTAACTCTAGAGAAAAACTTAATAAATGTGTTTCAAATTTCAACTCAACCACTATAATCAAATATCATTTCATCTATTTTTAATTTCATTGTTAGCTTTTACAGGTCTAGGCAAATATGGAAGAAATTATCTGTAAAATATAAGGAGATATAACAGGTTAGGTGACTTTACAACTTTCCTTATCACACACATATAAGAAACTAAATTGTATAGTCATCAAAGAGGGAAAAAATCATATTTTGATGAAATGATTTCACCATCCTAGAATGTAAAAAGGAAACAAAACAGAGTTAAAAATATTGATTATATATCTCTTTCT
>JAQQSK010015727.1:0-10677 GCA_028658325.1 Potorous gilbertii
GGCCTTGACTTCTATGTCTTTACCTGATGGTAAGCATTGTTCTTCCTCATCTGAAAGGAAAGGAGGAAAATTCTGGTCACCAAGAAAGTAACCTTCTATGGTCTTATTTTTTTTCCCTTTTCTGGGCCTTTTCCCAGTCAGTTACTTGACTTCTGAGATTCCTTTCCATACCCATCTTGCCTCCAGATCCACCCAGCTAGTGCTTGGGGTCTGAGATTCAAATGCTGCTTTCCAGCCTCAGGGCTTTCAGCAGGGGCGGGGCTGCTATTCAGTGTGAGATTAAGTTCTGCTGCTCAGGTGGGGGCAGGGCTGCCACACAGGGCTCAGTTTCCTCAGGGGGTTTATGTGGAGACCTTCAATAATGGATCTGAGCTTCTGCCTGCTTTGGGAACCCCTGTCTGCTGCTGTCTCTGCTGCTGCCTCCCGAAGGGGCCTGAGTTATGGAGATACCCCACTCCCCTCTTGGCCCACCAAACAGTCCCTCTCACTGACCTTTGCGCCTGTGGGTGGCGGGAACTTCACGGCTGCTGGAGCTTCCGTCCCTGAAGCCTGCTCGGATCTGCTCGTCTTGGGGCCACACGGCCAGGGCAGGGCTGGGCTCTGCTCCGGTCTGGTGTGCGATGGACCTTTGGTGATGGTTTTTCAGGTCTCTTTCAAATTCCTTTGAACTCTACTTTAATAAATTTTCCTTGATATCTTTCTGTGTGTCAAGCATGCCTCTCACACAGGGTTCTCAGCACCCCTAGACCACAACAGGTCTAGCAATGCTTCCAGCTCAATGTCTTCAGTCATTACCCCTGGAAGCAACCCTTGTGGAAAAGCAACCTAACAACTGTTCCTGCAGGTGCTATAGCCACAGCTAATGAAGACCCAGAAAGGAAAGTTCTTGCCACCAAAGTCTTCAGCACTGTTAAATGGTTCAGTATCAGAAACTAATATAATTTTATCAATGGAAATGACAGTAAAAAAGTGATGTTACCACTTGCTTTGTACCCTAAGGACCATAGCATTTTTCCATCTGATTGGCTGCTGAAATCTTCATACAAGTTCTCTCCCCCATTAGAATGTGAGCTCCTGGAGAGCACGAATTGTCTTACTTTTCTATTTGGATCTCCAGTGTTTAGCACTAGAGTTTAGTAATTGTTTAATGAACATTTCACTTATTCATTCATTCATGTATTCTAAAATAATTGTTTTAATTATTTAAAAGGAAAAATCAAAGTGGATGAAAAACATACTGCCCAGGCTATAATGTGACATTTGACACTCACTGAACTAGTCCATCAGTATGTATATCTTAGACAAACACTGAAACTGGGTAATGAACTGGCTGCAGAAGTGATACTTCTCCTGGTGCTATTATAGAAGACATCGTAGGCTTGGCAGAATTAAAATGACAACACAAAGGATAACAACGATATCATGTTATCAATTATTATATGGGAAAAGCAACATAAAAACCCTAATTGGGTATGTTTATGATCAGAGAAGGAGGTAGATCAATCTCAAAGAGAATTAAAGATAACAGGCAGATAGCAAAAGGGTATAAAATAATAGATATTCCAATATAAGAGAAAAGCCTTTAGCCCCCACTGAGTAAGTCCTTTATATAAAGGGAGTTTATGGGAAAGCATGGATATGAACCAAACAAGACAAGAAGAGATGGAAAAATAGTGATCCATACCACAAGAATGCAATGACAAATTCATCAAAGTGATGCTCTTTAAATTATTTGTTCAGAATAGATTAGAGGGGAGTTTTCTGTATATTATTAATTTAATTTTAAATTATTAATTATTTTAAATTATTATTTGCATATAATGATGTTGACAAAAACACATTTGCATTATGCTTTAAGTCTGCCATGTTTGGGATAGGAGCTAGTTAAGCCAGATAGAACAGATCTAGCAACATTTCTGTAACAAACTATTTTTATCATTGATAACAGTGAACCAGCCACATTTAGATTTTAACAGCATAGTCCCTGATGTACTATACAAGAAAATGGAGTTGGTGTTAAAGAAGACAAAGACAGAAGAACAGCCAGATAAAAGCAAGTATACTTAGATGAAGAAATTTGTGATGGAGAAAATACAATTAGGAAAACACTGTGGGTTTGATTTTCAAGTTATCTGAAAGGGGAAGATAGTGAACAAGTGGAAAAAATCACGGATGTATTATTAGACCTCTAAGAGGTATTTGATAGGACATCTACACTCCATATGCTTCTTTTAAAAATCTCTTTAAAATGGTTATGCAAATGAGCTATATCTATATTGAGGCTATCCTTTCCGAAAATGTGATAAAGGAATAGGAAAGTTTTCATAAATGAATTCCATATTACCTTCACAATTCAATTCAGTTCATTAAGTATTAAGTGCCTACGTTGTAGTTATATCATTGGGTAAAAGACACAATATAGAACTATTACTGTTTGTTGACTTGTTTATAGCATACAAGTATGAGAGAAACAGTGCTTGAAAAACAAGGTGAATATTGTGAGATATGTGCTTGACACACAAAAAGGTATCAAGGAAATTTTTTTAAAGTAGAGTTCAGAGGAATTGAAAACCTTGGCCAAGGTGAAGAGGGAGGGAGGGAGGGAGGGAGGGAGGGAGAGAGAGAGATAGAGAGAGAGAAAGACAGAGAGAGAAAGAGGGAGAGAGAAAGAGATACAGAAGTGAGAACGTTTTTATAAAATTAGTGCAGGACAGATCCTCCTATCAGAGGATGGACTGCTCTGTTCTCTTTAGGGTCACAATCTTTTGACACACTCACTATACATCATTAATAAGTACGGTTGAATTTTTAGGTCCTTACAATAACTTCATGCTCTCCTCTCTGATAGGCTTTGCCTCAAATAGTTCGTCAAGCCTCTGCACAAGTTTCTGACCTTCTTTACTTGACTCTGTTAGGTCACAATTCTGACTAACTTTGTCCACTGAAAGTTTTGACCTTATGGAAAGAGAACTTTTTCCTTTGTTTCCCACAAATATGTTAATGTTATTTTAATATTCCACACATGCACTGGGGAAAGGAGGAAGGGAGAGAAAGAATGGGGAAAATTATCTCATATAAAGGAGGCACAAAAGAGCTTTTACAGTGGAGGGGATGGTGGGATGGAGTAGAAGGGTAACACCTAGTTGTTTTCACATTGTCTCTCCCATTAGACCAGTGAGTTTCTTCAGGACAGCAACTGTCTTTTGCCTTTTTTTGTCTCTCTAGTACTTAGCACACTTCCAGGAACGTTAAGAAATGCTTGTTGAAGACTTACCAGCCAACACTGGACTACTCCCTGTTTCCTCACTTTTTCTTTGTTATAGTACTTCCTTCTTCTTCTTCTCAAAGCGAAACAATGAGGCATCTCTATGAAACAACTATTTTAAAAGATTCGTTTTGATCTAGCTTGGGTCATTCCTCCCCTTGACCCCCATACCCATCTGCTGTTCGGCTTTCCCACTGTTAATCATTTTCACAAGGGCTCATTATTCACATAGTATCACATACTATGGATCTTTCCTTCTGAAAGGGAATTACTCTGCTACCACTGTCCAAAGATAAATTGGTCTCTTTTTTCTGTAGCTCATCAAAGAAAGGGTGGCACCATAAAAAGATCACTACACTTAAGGTTAGTAAGAAGAATTGAGTTCAGTCCTAAATCTGCTGCCTGCTATCTGTGTTACATCGGACAAATTACTTAACCTCCTACAGACCCTCAGTGGTGTCATCTATGAAATGGGGGTTCTGGACCAGAGGATAACTAGAGCTCCTTCCATCTCTAAAACCTGTAAGGATTTACGTTACCATTCTAACTTTAATTCTTTCAGAGACAGTGTGGTATTAGAGTGAAGAGATGTGGGTTCAAGTCCCAGTTCTAAAACTTAACATTGTGTGACCCTGAGCAAGTTGCTTAATGATTCTGAAGTTATTATCTCACATACGGACAAATGAAAGTGATGATTGTTACCAACTTCACAGCATTCTTTTAAGAAATGTATATATGATAAACTTTGAGGTGCTATAGAAATTTGAGTAATTCTTATTACACAAGGGAGAACATGAAGGCAAGAAATCCTATCTCTAGTGTGAATGCTCTCAATTTTTTTTTGGTGTGAGCAATTCATTAAGAGTCTGAAGTGGCTCTTTTGAAGATGCTGGTATTGTCTGACAAAAATATATTGAAGTAATAATACTTTATTAGTGACAGCTGTAATAGGTTGATAGCTATCCAAAGTCATGAACATACTATCTGAACAAAACAAAATATCTGAAGACATGAGAATGAAAATATACCTTGTATAAAGAGAAATTTCCAAGGGGCAATTCCATCAATGTTTTTAGATGATGTTAAATTTGTAGAGGAAAATATTTCAACAAAACTAATGCCAACAAAAACTAAGTGTCAATTATGTATAGGGCCTGAGCTGGATTCCAGTATGATTCAGACAGAAATAAGATCCAGATTCTGCCTCTCCTTGAGGAGCTTACTATCTAGTCAGTGGATCAGAATACCATCCTGTCTAATTAATAAAAGATATGTTCTAAAGCTTGGAGTTCTTTAATGTAGCAAATACTTAAAATAATTCTTTCTATGCTTGTAAACCTTGCCTACTTCTTCTTTCATTTTATTTCTGGTCTTCTTTTCGCAGGTTGATTATTTCAATTGCCCATTACGCTTCCATAAACGTAGGCTGAAATAGCCTATTTTCTGGTGCTATTTTCTGAAAGCCTGTCAATCATATATCATATTAAAAACTGCAAGACTCTACTTTTCCCACCTAGTACAACAAGGACATTAGGGCTGGGCTTGCCCAGAAGAAGCGGAGATTTGGCTCTCTTGAAAGTAACTTGATGCAGACAAAGCAAGCTAGATCATTCTAGCTGACTGGGGAGGCTAATCTGAGGTGGTTTAGCTGTCCATCTAAATTATTGTATAATGGCCAACTTGCCATTTCACTAAGTAAATACTTCCTAGACCTGATTTAGCACTAGCATGAATTTCTTAGACCCAATGGATGGGCTCAGTGTTAAATAACACTAGCATAACTGACAATGTTACAGCAGAAACAAGATTCTACCCAGCCAATTTGTATCATAACATATCAACTTCCTGCTTTCCTTCTAGGCTACGAGCATGCCCAGCTCCTACAAAAATGTTCATAGGTATTTTTTTCTTAAATTACTCTTTTAGTCAAAACAGGGTAACTTACTTGACATCTCTGTTAATTTCATTTGAGAATATTATTCCTGAATTCTTTATTTAAAAGTTGGCCACTTAATTTTTATATTTTCTGGCCTTTGTTAGTTAGCAAGGGAGACTTCAAAACTGCTTCGGGTCACATTAGTTGTGACTAACCTTACTCTGGGTAAATCTCTGACCCTTTCTCAGTCTTAGTTTCCTCAACTGTAAAAATGGGGATAACAATAGTCCACATTTCAGACGAATGGGGATCAAATGAATTAATGTGTGCAAAAACTTATTAAAGTTATAGTACTCAGGAATTATTAGGAAAATCCAAATTCTAGTGTTATTTTCTATTTACTTTGTGTTTACTGTAGGTTCAATCTTTTTTTCCTATCAAAAAGTAATTGCACTTTCAGGAAAGTTTAAGGACCAACTTTACTCTTTGGTGTCTCTTTTAGGTTGGGGAGGAAGAGGAGTAAGAACATGCAATTAATGTCAAGCATTATTATTACACTCTCTATTTTCCTACTAGTCTCTAGTATTTCACCCCGTACTACAGTGAAATATAAATGCTGATGATATCAGTTCTTTCATGATTATGAAATCCTCTGACACACTATTTATCCATTCTTCTTTTCAAAATGTAACAGATTGGCAAAAAATGATTAACTACTGTAAACAATTTAATTTTTGTGAAAACCCGTAGAAGAACTAAAGAACGTTTTAATCACATTAGCATTGCATACATCTGGTAGTGTTGTAAGCTAATCTCTCTTACCATTGAGAAGTCAGGCTTATAAACACATCAAGACTCTCTGGTTCCTGGAAAAGCTTCAGAAGTTCTGGATCACAAGAGAGGTGAGCAAGGATGCGCAATTCAATCTGTGAAAAGTCTGATGAACAGGTTTACTTTTAGTTCAGTCTTTTAACCAGCCCTTTCAGCTTTCTTCTCTCCTGTTTCCCCCATTATGGCAGCAATGATCCCTCACCTCTGTGGCCCAAATTTCTACAGTTTTAAATGACTACAAATACAGTACCAAATGACAATTCATGTTTTTAAAAATGAAGTTAAAACCTTTGTGTCTTCCCTCTGTTAATTATTTCCTATTTATCCCACATATTGCCTTTTTGTACATAAATGTTTGCTTGCTGTTACTTTCATTAGGTTATGAGCTTCCAGAGCAAAGGAACTATCTTTTGCCTCTTTGTGAATGTCCAGTGCTTAGCACAGGGACACAAAAGAGGCACTAAATAAATGCTTATTGACTGACTGGCTGAAAAAGCCCACATGGTCTTAGGCTGCATTAAAAGAAGCAGAATGGAGTGCCTGGAGAGATGACTGTCTCTTAGCCTGGGCACATCACATCTGAAGTTAGTCCAAGTTGGGGTAATCACATTTGGCAAGTATGCTGACAAACTGGAATGTGTCTAGAAGAAAGTGGCTGGGGATGGCAAGAGGATTAGAGAACACACTGAAGGAGGAGATTTACAGCGGACATAATACAGGTGTTTAAACTGTTGCTGATGAAGATACTTTCCTAATTTATAGAGAGTTAGTTGAACTTAAAGAAAACCAGAGAAACCAGGAACTGAGCATGAGAGAGTACATTCCTTGCATGGTAGACAACTAATGAGAATGTCTGGAATCAGGGGAGATGGAGTAACTTGTTCTAGGAACACCAAGTATGCCCATGTCACTGGATCAGAGAATATGTAGAGTGAAGGGGGTGGGCAATGATGGAGGAAACAAGTAACTGCCTTTCATCTGTGCTCTTGCATCACTTCCCCTCTTTGGTCACTAGTGCAACATCCATTATTTATCAATTTCTTCTATGTAACCTGGTTGTTATCTTGATGCCATCACTCTCAGGACATCTCTTTCCGATCACACAAACAGTCTGTGTTAGAGATAGAACTTCAGCCCCAGCCTTCTGGCTCTGAGGCCAGCTCTGGATCTGTCATACCACAGATACCAGTCTAATACTACACAGTCTCCCAAATCCCCACATCCCTCATGTCTTTGGGTTAAGGACCATATGCACCCCATCAAATGCAAACGTTAACACTGTCAGAGGATTTAGAACTGAAGGGGATCTTAGAAACTCTCTAGTCTAATCCACTCATTTCACACATTTCAAAACTTAAGCTTGAGGAACATAAGAGACTTGTCTGGGTCATTCAGGTATTAAGAATTAGAGCAAGGATTTGAATCCACAACTTCTAACTCCAAACCCAGTGCTCTTTTATTAGTCATGGACAGTTTACCATGAATTTATTCATCAGATTAGTTTGTTGGTCACCTCATAGAATGGTAGGTAATATTTTTATTTATATGGTACTTTTAAAGTTTGCAAAGTGCTTCATATAAGACACAGACTTAGGGAAGTGTAGATAACAGGAAAGCAAAATAGAGCAGGAAACAGATCATGAAGGGTCCAGAGCAGAAAGCATTGTCTGGGGGCAGTAAAACTATGTGAGGGTACTTGCACCTATAGGTGCTCAGTAAATATAGGTTATTAAATGACTGATGGGGGTGATTCCCAAATCGGAGCTGGGAGAGAAAAAAAAAAGAAGGCTACCATAGTCCACAGAGTCACAATTCTCTCTAGGGTTGACTTGAGATGCAAAACTAGTGGGAAGACATTAAAAGGAGAAAAATAACAAGCGACACAGAGAAACTACTTTAGTCAATCTTCTTTGGGGTACATCAAAGGAAATGAAGACAAACTGGCCTTGACATTCTTTGGCCAGGGTGAATGGTGGCCACACCCTTTGCTACAGGGCCTATGCTGAGGGAACAGTTACACAATTAACCACCTACTGTTTCCTCTTTTATACTTTCCCAAACTCTGCTCCCATTTAGGCTCACTGCTAAATCCCACACACTGATTCCTGCAGACTTCTCTACTTGCTTGCCATTTTCTCAGTCTCTCAACTAATACAGACAGAAATCATTAATCCAAAGTATCTTCCTCTCTTGCTTTTGCCTTCCTTTCTTATAACCAATCACCAAGAGAAACAATTCATCAACAAGCATACGTCAAGCAGAACTTTAACTAGGAATGTTTATTCTCGGGGCAAGGTGGGGTGGTCACAAGATTCAAGAGACCAGACCTCATCTGGGGTGTAGCTTTTAGGATATGGGATGAAAAGGGATGTTTCTATACTACCAAAAGATAGTCTGTTACTAAGAAGACAGAAGTCAAGAAATAATCTTGGGGTATGGTCACCTTGGAATGTTTGAGTAATTTGAACACAGAGGATTGGCAGATGCAAAAGAGAAATTTATGTGGCAGAACAGCAGAAGACTAAGGTCCACATGAGAAGGTACTTCCCCTGTCACTCTGAAGAGATGAGAGTCTATGTGTGTCAGTTCTGCATATAATGTCATACTTTTTTAATATTTTGGTTAGTTGGGATTACTTTGTTAAAACAGATGGCTCTCTGAGAGGGAAAGAAGAGAAGGAGATTCTGGTTTTGTAGATGATGTAAAAACAGGATAAGATAGCCACAGGGAACTGGGAGAGAACAGTAGGAGGAAAACCAAGGGATGGGATAGAGAAGAGAAGGAGAGAATCAACAGCAGTGTGACAAGGTACAATCCCTGCCCTAAAAGAAAAAATCATCTACCAGGCAAGGGGAGGAGAATATAACATGTACATTATTCAAAGTAGAAGGTCCTAAGAGGAAAGGAGCACTACCATGTGTTCTAGAAAATTCAAAAAGAGAAAGAACACTTTGAGCAGGGGGAATCTGAGAAGGTTTCTTAGTTCAAGGAGAAAAAAAATATTCATGGCGTTTCATAATGGTGGCAGCCCTCATGTAGTCTAATGTATCTTCCCCTCCTCTGTAACTTTTAGTTCTCCCAAGGGGTACCAATTACTAAAATGGAATATTCAGAGTTGAAACTAGTGTTAGGACAGGATGTTGAAGGAAGTGAAGAGAGCCCATTTTCTAATCCTGAAGCTGAGTTTTAAAATACTTTGGTCACATAATGAGAAGATAGGTCTCACTGGAAAAAACCCTGATGTAGGGAAAGATTGAAGGCAAAAAGAGAAGAGGATGGTAGAGGATGAGATGGGTAGTGTCATTGAAACAACAAGCATGAGCCAGGATAAAAAATATTAGAGGATAGAAGGGCCTGGCATGCTGTGGTCCATGGGATCACAAAGAATCAGACACTACTGAACAACTCCACAACAATAACAATATTTTCTAACCACTTTCCCTCATTTTCATGACACAAACCCAGACACTTCAGGGACATGATAGAGATGAGTTCTTTATACTTAACATGTAGGAAAGGAATTACATCTGTTCTTCCTGATCTCAGAAGGCAAAAGGAGGAGCGATTTTAGGGGTGAGGCGGGAATCAGGGGGAGTTTCAGAGATACAGTTTCAAACTTCCTGAATATTAGAATTGTCTCAAAGAGGAAAGGGGCTTCTCATCAAGAGAACTCTCCCAGCAAAGTCTGGATGATGACTTGTTAAGACATGTCAGGGACATTATGGATGGCACTGCTGCTCAGGTGGACTAGCTGCCCTGTTAGGTTCCCTCTAACTCTGAGAACATGAGAGGGCATCCAGCACTCTTTCCCATTCACGAGTCCTTTTATAAGGCCAGTTTGGGTCACTGGCACATTTTAATTTAAAAATTTAGACCCTAAAATTGTTGTTGAGTGTTCATATAGGGCAAATAGAAAGGTTTATGCATTTCCCAAATCACAAAAATGGAACTGTATAAATGGGATGACTGAATTTTTAGAGTTGGAAGGATCTTGGAAATTATCTTCTTTCCAGTCAAACTGAAGCACAGGCTTTTCATCCTACACATCTCTCACTTTTCCTTCATGCCTTGGCTCACACAGTTCTCTATGACTGGCATGCCTTTCCCTCCATAGAAGTTCTAACTATTCTTCAAGTTCCAGCTCCAATGCCACCTCCTTCAGGAAGCTTTCCCTATTCCTTTCCAATGGAAATGATCCCTCCTTTCTAAAGGCCTCAGAGGACTTAATTTGGACCACCCTTATTGTTGTTATGTTTGTCCTTCCTTGCCAAAGAGGACTACGACATCAGAGAAATGATGACATGACTTGCACTGGACTTTGCTTTGAGTGAGGGAGGACTGTGCAAGGTCACCAGCCTCACGTTCTCCTCCTGTGCCATCTGGATCCAGTGACCAGATATTTATCAGGATGACTGAAGACATCCCAGGATGCAGTGGGGGACCTTGGCCTTTTCAGGTATTCACTTAGACAGAAGGCTTAGGCCTCTTTAAGAAGTAGCCCTTTTGGAATAAAATGCACACTCATTTCGGGGAATAAATGAACACTCGTTTTGGTATGAAAACCTATCTTACAATACAGGAAAGTGGGGGAGAAAGGGATAAGCAGGGTTGGGGGGATGATGGAAGGGAGGGCAATGGAAGGAGGAAGCAATCTGAAATCAACACTCTTGGGGAGGGACAGGATCAAAAGAGAGAATAGAAACAA
>JAQQSK010015728.1:0-10677 GCA_028658325.1 Potorous gilbertii
TTTTTTCCCCTTTTCTGGGCATTTTCCCAGCCAGTTACTTGACTTCTGAGATACCTCTCCACCCCTGCCTTGCCTCCAGATCTGCCCAGCTAGTGCTTGGGGTCTGAGATTCAAATGCTGCTCCCAGCCTCAGGGCTTTTAGCAGAATTGTGGCTGCTATTCCACTGTGAGATTAAGTTCAGCTGCTTTGGTGGGGTCAGGGCTGCCACCAGGGGCTCAGTTCCCTCAGGGAGTTTATGGGGAGACCTTCAACAAGGGATCCGAGCTCCTGCCTGCTTTGGGAGCCCCTGTCCTCTGCTGCCTCCACTGCTACCTCCCAAGGGGGCCTGAGTTATGGAGATACCCTGCTCCCCTCTCGGCCAGCCCAGAAGGCTCTCTCACTGACCTGTACTGCCTGTGGGTTGAGAGACTTGTGTGGCCACCTGAGATTCTGTCCCTGAAGCCTGCTCAGATCTGCTGATCTTGGTGCAGGGCTGGGATTTGCTCTGGGTCCAGTGTGTGATGGACCTTTGGTGTCGGTTTTTTAGGTCTCTCTGGAACAGAAATCTCCTCCATTCTGTTGCTGTGTGGCTTCCACTGCTCCAGAATTGGTTGGGAGTTCTTTACAGGTATTTTATGGGCTGTGGATTTGGAGCTAGCATATGTGAATCTTTCTACTCTGCCATCTTTGCTCCTTCTCCCAAAAATAATCTTTATGACATGCATTAAAGAAAAAACCTAACATTAGAAATTAAATTTCCCACTCTTGGGAACAGTAGATGATAGCTTAAATTAAAGAAATCTAGACTCATAACTGGAACATGTTTTACCCGGCAGTGTTTAAGACATTATTAGGTTTCCAAAGTTGATACTCGGGCAATGAAATAATTTCTGGATAAATTTAAAAACTGGATTCACATAAGAAGACATTTGTTCACTTAATTCACAAAAGCATTGAATTCCCACATTATGCAAAGGATCATTTCAGTTGTTGTAAGGAATTAAAGAATTTAAAAGGAATAGTCACTGCTCCTAAAGAGCTTGTAGTCTAATAGGAGAGATATGAACTA
This sequence comes from Potorous gilbertii, assembly GCA_028658325.1. Taxonomy (NCBI): domain Eukaryota; kingdom Metazoa; phylum Chordata; class Mammalia; order Diprotodontia; family Potoroidae; genus Potorous; species Potorous gilbertii. The sequence continues at coordinate 1,050 of JAQQSK010015728.1, forward strand.
TACACACATAATTATAGCACAAGTTTAAATAAATCAGTTTAGTAAGAAAGGGGAGAGATGCAACTGCTTTTGAATAGGAAATGATAGGATGCAGAAAAACTTCTTTTATGAGAGAATAAAGAAATACATTAATGAAGAAGTAGTATTAAACTCCAAAGAAGAAAACTGGTGGATAAATTTGTATATTTATGAACGAGAATAGTTTAGGTTGAATTGAGTTTGGGTTACATACTAAGCATCTTCCTCTGAGCTTCCTTCTCACTTCACTCTATTTCCAAAATATCTTTGTCAAACGATTTTTGCCAATTTCAAGTTTCTCTGCAAGCCTGCCTCCATAATTTTGAGAGTGGTAAGAGAGATATGAACATTAGCATATAGAAGTCGATATGAAAGTGTACTGATAATGTGGTGAAGATTAGACACAATGGATAAACAATAGCCTTATTGAGCTGGTACCTGAGAAAGACATAAAGGTATGTCTGGGATAGGTAGGATAGATCCTTTATGGAGGGTATTTAGAAGAGTATGGATGAGAAAAATGTGGGATAATAACAAACAAATGGAATTTTATTTACTATTTTAGGACAACCATATTGAATAGGAAAAATTAAAAAAAATAGAATTTTAATTAAAACGAATCTCTGTGTAAAAGTTAGAAAAAAACCAACAGGATCTACAAGCATGCAATTTTATTCAGAAAGTAGAAAGCATCAAATGTCCCCCAAATATTGAGTATGTACACCAAAACCTGGATTAAAATTTAAAAGAAATGGAAATTTTTAAATGTTTAAAAATGTCAAACTAGTGCTTGTATCTTGCAACTCCTATAGAAAACTAATTAAGAATGAATTAGAAAATTGAGCATGAATACATTTTCATTATTCTGTTCTTATTTTAAAAGAGGAATTATATCAACATATTTATTTTTAAAAATATCTCATTTGAGAGAGTGACTGTCTTCCTTCTACTCATGTATTACTGAAACTTAAGTAGCAAACTAGTTAAGTATAAAAATAATTTCCAAATATATCAACAGAGTAAAGAGGCCCATTGTACAAATAAATAATTCAGATCTGAAATCTTTGTCATGGCCTTTTAAATTATGCAAAAACCAAGGTAGGCATATTGAACAGAAACAAAAGTTGTTCTCTGTGATATTTTCTTACTTTTTAATGAAAGTCAAAATAGAAGGAATAAAATCTGTAGAATAAAAATATCTTATTTTTTTAGCTTAGTGAATCAGAGAGAATCTAAATACCATATATTGGTTTTGTCTAACATATTGGTGTTTTAACCTTTTCACATCACCAGGGTCTGCAGTTTCTATGGATAGAAAAAGGAAGTCACCAGTTAATTCTTGCTGCTGTCAGCTTTAATATACTCTCCCATCTAAGGGAAATGTTACTTATAAATATAGCTGCAGACATTGTCTTATGTGGAGGGCAGCTATTCTGTCCATGAGAATGTTCGTTACCCGCTTTGCTTAGGGTCCTTATTCCTACCTTACTTCTGCACCTTGATTTAATTATAGGTATATGAAGAAAAATGACAATTAAAAAAATCATGGAGGGTCTTGGATGATGACTAAGAAGTCTGATTGTATGTGATGAGCAACGATGAGCCATCAGAAATTTTTGAGTAGGGGAGGTAATGTCATCAAATTTGATCTTGGTAGCATTATAAGGAATGAAGTATAAAGAAAGTTTTGAGGCAGAAATATCATTTAAGAACCTAATAAGATTAGTCTACTTGAGAGATAAAAAATATATCAAAACGATGGTCATATCAGTATGAAAGGAGAAAAATGAAAGGAGGTGAAAAATGGAGTTGATCCTTCTCTCTCTTCTCCAGCATTCTCCTGTATATGCCATTTGTGACAGATTTCAAATGTGAGTGACAGGAAGATAATGATACCATTACCAACACTAGGGATGTTGAAGGAGGACCAGAGAAGAAAGCTCTGAATTATAAGATAAGATTGATTTAGGCAGAATACTCCAGTGGAAATATGTATGATACAGATAAATGACAAGAGAAATTCTCTCTAAATAAAATGAAGACCAATAAGAAATTGAAATATATCTGATTTATCCAATCTATGTATAGTCAATTTTCAACATTCATGTTTTAACTTTTGTGACTTCAAATATTTGAGTGATGTTATTAGTAGCTACATTTTCATTTTCATGTTGGCAACTACACACATTTGTGGCTATGTGCAACTGAGAAAAAAATCAAAGATATGCAAGTCTGGGGAGTAGCTGATATCCTACTACTTCCCTGATCTTTTTCACCCTACTGTTATAAAGAACTACCCATGCATTCATTGCATATTTTTATTATTTGCCTTTAAAACTCAAGTTTTGTGTTATACCCTCAAAGTGTAGCACAGGTCCTTTGGGTTATCAGCCCAAGTAGGCAAATTCAGTGTTGCAGCTGAGCAAATAAATGTATTAGATAAACGTCATCCCAGAATGTCTGCAGCCTCTGTCAGATTAAGGCTCTTGATCCTATCATCCATTGCAACCTCAGGGGTAAATATGAATGCACCTCTGCTATGCTCCCATACTCCAAGTTGTTTAATGATCTAAAGTGACTTATGCCACAGATGGTGCTGATGGATTATTTTAAACTGATGCATGTTGTTCATGATTTTCACCACCATCCACCAGTCATGAAGGACAAAGTTTTGGAGGTGATTTTGAGACTTCTGGCAGCCATGACTAAGGTTCTATCAATCTTCCCCTTGGTTCTCAGTGGATGGCTCAAGGTAGAAAGATTTACAACAGTAGAGTATAAAGTACAGTGCCCTCACACCACTATCTGACACAGTGGAAAGCAAGATTCAGTATACAAACTATTTTAGTTTTAAGAATTTATTTGCTATATAGTTTTTATGATACTATAGATTTATTGTGTTAAAAAAGTGAATATTTTCTGAAATATTTTTAATTGAGATATTAGCATGAAAGTTCATGGAATTCTAGGGAATTGCTAGTAAGAAAAATGTTTTCCATATTACCTATTTTATTTTGTATACCGTATTTTTGGGGGTTATTTCATTGTTACTGTGTTAGGAAAATGCATATTATCAGAATTAAAATTTTGTTATAAAGAGTTGTATACATAAAAAGTGAATTTTCAGCAATCTCTATTGAAAGATAACATTTTTCATGATAACAGGAACATAACTCCTTATTTACTATAATTTAAATGTATCAACATTTGTGGGTGTTTTTTTTTAATTTTCATGCCATTTTCTAGGAATGTTACCCCCACAAAAACTGTGGGTTGACTGTATGCCTATGTAGCAATTCAGAGGAATCCAGTATATGGGGAATTGCAAATTATCAAAAAATAATTTTTTAGAGTATTTCATAATGTGATTGAATTCATCTGTGAATAGGACAGGAATTTTTGAAGAAAGTAAACAAGTATCCAATCTTTAAAATACCTCAACTTTTCTGATCACAGAATTGACTGTAGTGGCTTAGATGAATTCTCACTCAGTCACCAATTGTGATCACCTCTTTAGAATCAAAAGATGTTTCAAAAATCCATAATTATATAAATCTGAGTATGTCATTTAAGTTTTTGGTCTTAATTTTATTTTTTACAACATGGAGTTAATAACACTTGCAGTTCCAATTCCACAGACATAGTAGAAGAAAAGAAGTATACAAATAAACTATACAAATAAAACAAAACAATGTAAACGTGAATCACTGTTTGCAGTTACCTCAGGCTAGGTCATTACATACTATTTTCAGTTATGAGTATTCTATAGGGTTTTGTCCTATGCCCTCTTCTCTTCTTGCTCTATAGTATTTGACTAGTTTATCTCATTAACTATGATGGATTCAATTCCCATCTGTATACTGATTATTCAATCTCCAAGTCAATTTGTCCCATCCCTAACCCTTCTGATGACCTCCAATGAAACATTTCCAACTGCCTATTGGATATCTCAAAATGGATGATCTAGCAACATCCTTGACTCAGTATTTCCAAATTGAACTCATTACCGTTTCTCAAAAAATACTCCCCCTTTCCAAAGGTCTCTTACTGCTGAAAACACCATCCTCCAGTGACAATCTGGTCATCATTCTTAACTCTATACTCTCTCATTGCCTCTTCTCTTTGATCCATTCTATTGCCAAAGTTTATAGATTTTGCTTTTGCACTATCTCTTGAATTTGTCCCCTTCTTTCTCTGACACTGCCATCACGTTGGGGAAGGCCCTCATCTCCTCATGCCTAGCCTATTGCAACAACCTTTAGCTTAGTCTGCAACAATTTCAGCAGTTCTCTCTCTCCAGACCAACCGATCCCCCACTCACATGCCAAAGTGATTTCCCTCAAGCTCAAGTCCAATGATGTTACCTTCTTGCTCAATAAACTCCCGAGGTTCAATATCACTTCCAAGATATAAAATAAATTCCTTGGTGTGACATTTAAAACCTTTTGTCATGCCCCTAACCACTTACATTTAAAGTCTTCTTACACGTTATAGCCTCCCATATATTCTGATTCAGTGGCACCAGTCTCCTTGCTGTTTCACAAACAAGATACATCATCTTTTGGTTCCTGGCATTTATATTGGCTGTCTTTGATGGCTGGAGTGCTATCCTTCCTCATCTATGCCTACTGGCTTCCTTGTATTCCTTTGCATCTCAGCTTAAACCTCATACTTTCTACAGATAGCCTTTCCAAATCCATCTTATTTCTAATGCTTTCCCAATGTTTATTATTTCCCATTAATTCTCTATTTGGCATTTTCTGTAGAGCCCTTTGGTTGTTGTTTCCTCTCTGTCACAATATGGTCTCCTTAAAGGCAGTACTTGCTCAGTGCCTGTCATATAGTAGGTACTTAATAAATGCTTTTGACTTACTATTCTAATATAGATATTAAAATATGTTTACTTGGAAGCTTGTTATTGAGGGTATAGCATTTAGTGACAGGTGTGAAAGTTTTTCAACCACCTTATGATTACCTGGTGTGGTTTAGACTATAATCTTGGCCTCTTTGATTTTTTTTCCCTTTATCTGAACCCTGATGAATTCTTGGTTTTATTTGCTTCCATAGTAGTCATTTGCCTAAATGAATTCCTAAATTACTGCTTCAAGACTTTTTGTAGAAATTGCCATTAATTGAGTGGGGCAAGTTTGCTTGGGCCTAGAAGAATATATTTATTCTCATTTCCAAGTTTTTTTCTACTTTTCTGAGCATGAAGTTACTTTTCATTTAATGGTAACGAACGGATCCAGCAAGACACCGTCAATTATGACATGACCAACAAAAAAATAGCAACATGTGACAGAGTGTGGTGTACTGGAAAATGGGTATTATTTAACATGAATAAGGGTAGAAGTCAAGTTCTGATTCTGAAATCTATGAGATATGTGACTATGGACAAGTTAACCTCTCACTACTCCTATTTAAGATTAAATTAGTGTGCATACCCTTTGATCCAGCAGTACCACTGATAGGTCTATATCCTAAATATATTCAATGGAGGGGGAATGGAGAGGATCTACTTCTACAAAACTATTTATAGCAGTTTTTGTGGTGGCTAAGAATTGGAAATTGAAGGGATGCCCATCAATTGAGGAATGACTGAATAAGCTGTGGTATATGATTGTAATGGAACACTATTGAGTTATAAGAAATGACAAGCGGAAGAATTCCAGAAAAACTTGGACTTATGTGAACTGATGCAAAAGTGAAATGAATAGAACCAGGTGAACATGATATACAATAACAGCAGTATTTTTCAGTGAAGAACTGTGAATGACTTAGCTATTCTGACAATAAAATGATCAAAGACAATTTCAACAGGTTCGTGATAAAGCAGGCTGCTTCCAGAGAAAGAAAGATATTGTTTGAATACCAAGTATGCTATTTTTTCACTTTCATTTTTTTCTTTTATTTGACTCTCCTTGTACAAAATGACTAATGCAGAAATGTTTTACATAACTGCACATGTATAATCTACATCTGATTGCTTACTATCTCAGGGATTTGGGAGGGGAGAAAAGGAGGAACAGAATTTAGACCTTAAAACTATTTTTTTAATGTTAAAAAATGGGAATCAAAGATGAATTTCTGATTTCTATAGTTGAAAGGAAAATCCATACCGGAAGTTCCTTACTGAGGAAGCAACAAGTTCAGTTCCTTTCCCTTCACCACAAAATAAAATAAAATAAAACAGGACCAGCATGATCTTGTAGAGTGATCATAACAGTAAAAAAAAAAAATAGAACAAATTTATCTATGAGTTTATAAAACATGTGCTTGCCTACACACCTGTGAGGTAAGGAAAATATCCTCTCTTTAGATATGAGTGAATACTATGCAAATATATTTATCAAGTGCTTATAATGTACCAGGCACTGTGCTAATAACTAGGGATATAAATATTGAAGCAAAGATTAAACTTACCTGTAAGAAGGTTATATTACAATAGAGAAAGTCAACAAAGGGGAGAGCTAATAATATTGTGTTTTGGAAAGTTACGGGGAGATTGATGGATTGTTTAGGGCTATAGATGGACACACTATATGCAGTAGTAGAATCTCAAAGATAAACACTGCTGCTAGATTTTTTAAAGGAAAATAAGAACAAATTGTACTTGAATGAATTTCAAATTTGATACATGGATGCATCTTTTTTTTTATTTGACAGGAGAAAGATTTGTGTCAGTCTCTTCAACTACACAATCAGAGATTACGAAAAGAAAGAGTTGATGGTGTGCTGAGTTTCCTCAGAAGTCCCCTCAGGTCTCTCTTTAATAAATATCTGGGGAAATCTATCATTTTAGAAGAGTGAAGCATATATCTTGACACTGAAATATTGCTACCTAAATGCATTTAGAACATGTCTTTCTAATTGCATGACTCACAGGTCTTTAAATTGATCTCATTTACTATTGAGTGTATTCTATAAATAGTATCTAACTCTAGATTTCTTATATAATAACCAAGGTCTTTTAAAGGGAAATTGTAGGAGTAGTATTTGAAGATCTTTAAGAATTTTGGGTGAATTTATTTGAGTCTAAGAGAATATATTGCTCTACTTATTTTGTAAAGATTATAAAATTGATCCTACAAATTTTATTCAATTTTGTAATATTCTTTATCATGTATTTCTTCATCTGGAATGAGAATTGCAAAAGAATGTAAAAGTTTTTTCCTATTTTTCTCTGTATCTAATTGTTCTGGTATCATATACTTTAAGATTCAGAACTACAAAATCTAGGCAGTACAGTAGCTAATGAATGGGACTTGGAGTCAGGGAGGCCTGAGTACAAAGTCCATCTCAGACACTTACTAGCTTTGTGTGGCCGTGGGTAAATTACTTTACCACTCTATGCCTCAATTTCCCCATTGGCAAAATGAGGGTAATTTATAATGCCTAACACACAGGGTTGTTGGGAGGATTGAATGAAATACCATATGCAATGAAGGTATTGGGCAAAACTTAAGTTGTTGTGCGAATGTAGTTATTTTCATTATTTATATGAAAATCAATGATTTTTGAGAATGCATTATTTTATTTTAATTACACTTTCATTTTATAAGCAATAGAAATCCACAGGATAAAGATAAAATAAAATGGAAGCAGCATAAAGGAAGTCTTAAAATGGGTAATATATTATTTCATATTCCTCATCATTAATGTGCAAACTAGTGGTCTATATCATAACCATAAAAGCATAAAATTTTAGAGTTAGAAATATCTTGGAGTAATGTTTTTAAAATTTCCAGGTGATTTTGTTCATTCAGATTTTATTGAATAATATTAAGAACTTTGGTGGATAGTATCATGGATGTCAACACAGAAACTTACCATAAATGTACAATAAAATATTGCAATTTATTATACAAAAATATTTGTTGATAAATGCCTTTACAGTTTTATATTTATAACCCATAAATAAGAATAAGAAAGAATATGAATATGATTGGTTAGTTTGTGTTTTTGACACTAAATTTGTCAAAACATTTTGGTTTTTTAACATGCCTACTTGCAATTACTTTTTAGCCTACAATCAATATTTCTTTTTACAATAGTTTTCCATCCAGCAAGAAATCAGGATGGAGACATCTTGATATATTCTCTATTGTTTACCCCGTTTTTCCCACAGTGAGAACAATGGACCTCCAGACTAGAACTTCAAAGATCTTTTTCTCCATCTCCGTCTCCATCTCATCCTGAGTATGAGCTGTCATGGCTGATGTATGTGGTAAACCTTACATAATGTCTTTCAAATCTTTTTAGTCATTCATAAGGAAGCAAAGGCCTACCCTGGTCTCTGTCGCATTTTATTATGGAGCCAGAGGATCTACATTCAAATCTTGCCTCTGATTCTTATGTTTGTGCCCTTGTACAAGTTTCTGTGCCTCCATGGTCTTCAATTTTTCAAACTGTAAAATTAGGGAGTTGAGTTACATGACAGCCAGATAGACAGAGAGATAGAAAGACAGATAGACAGACAGACAGACAGACAGACAGGTAGATAGATAGATAGATAGATAGATAGATAGATAGATAGATAGATAGATAGATAGACAGGCAGAAACATATTAGACACTTGCTCTGTACCAGGAACTATGCTAAACTTTGGGAATACCAAATATAAGCAAAAGAACTATAATCTCTATCCTCAAGTAGTGTATATTCTAATGAGGGAATTTAACATATAAAAAGGATCTGAAAACTAGGAAGTTTTGGTTCATGAATCGTGAGTTGGTAGAGATTTGAAAAGAATAGAAATTGGGGAAGAAATAACAAGGGAAACCAGTGTGTGAAAGTTGCAGGGACACTAGAGCAGATATGGAAAGGTGTTCTAGAGAATCATGGGGCTGATTTACATTTGAGGAGAACATAACTGGTAGGAATCCTTTCTCAAATGGAGGTTCCTCCGAAGTTCTTTCTAGCTTACAGTTTATGATTTTATGGTCTTTCCTGACAGCCACATGTTAATCCTCTCTCCCGACTTCATCTCTTATTCTTACTTTGTCTCTGGTAGTCAAACCACTACTAGCACTGTTACTGAAAAAGGCATTATATTTGACTCACTGATCACTCCTTTCATACTTCCTGGGACTCCAAAATTTTCTTCCCTGGCTACCATTACCCAACACAGGCTATTAAATCCCAAAAGAACTTATTTTGATTAAATATTTATATTTCTAATGCCTGATATAGTATCTGGTCACATAGCAGTGTAACAATTTTAACTCATTCATTGTTTTATTTTTCAGGAGTGTTTGCCTAGATTGGGAAACATTTTAGACCTTTACCTTTGTTCCCTAAGAGTAGAATCCAAACTATGAAGCAAATTGATTGGAACTAAACCCGAAGAGAGAATTGTATGAAGAAGTTTTGTTTTTTGTTTTTGAACTATGTATGTAGCAACTGTCTACACTGACTCTATAGCCTGCATCTATCTCTACAGGTAGTCAAAGATTTTTTAAAGAAAAATATTTTTTTTTCATATTCTAATGTCCTTTATTTTTTTTTTAAATAAATTTATTTAACTTTTTACATTCATTTTCACAAGATTTTGGGTTCCAAAATTTTCTCCCCATTTGTCCCCTCCCCCCTCCCCGATACACTGGACATT
>JAQQSK010015729.1:0-10677 GCA_028658325.1 Potorous gilbertii
GACAAATGTTTTTTGGGATTTTCTGAGGGATTTTCTGAAAAGGGATACATTAATGCACTATTTGTGGTGCTCGAATTGTTCTTTAATACCCTATAGTGGAGAAGTGACAATTAAAACATCCTTGAGGTTCCACATCACACAGATCAAGTTGGCAAAGATGACAAAATAGATAATGACAGATGTTGGAGGGTCAGTGGGAAAAAGAGGCATATTAATATATTTTTGTTGAAGCTGTGAATTATTCTAGTCATTATGTAAAGCAATTTTGAATTATATAAATATGCACATATATTATGTATAATGTTACATATTTAAAGCAGATAGGTGGTGTAGCTGGGCCTGAGTTCACAACTGGCCTAGACATTCACTAGTTATGTGACCTTAAGTAAGTAATTTGATCTCTCTTTAAAATGAGGATGCTAACAGTACCTACCTAATATTAGGTTGTTATGAAGATTAAATGAGATAGTTGCAGAGCCCAGTGCCTAGAACATGGAAGGTGTTATATGTGAATCAATAAGTCAGAAATATTTATAAAGCACCTATGTGCCAGGCACTGTGCTGAACTCTGGGGATACAAAAAGAAGCAAAAGACAGTTCCTAACCCCAAAAGAGCTTTCACTGATAAAATAAATATATACAAGCAAGCTATGTACAAGACAAGTAAGATACAATCACTAGAAGACAGGTAATAGAATTTAGCGGGATTGGGAAGATTTCCAGTAAAAGATGGGATTTTAGCATTTAGTGAGTAAATGCTTTTATTATTATTATATCCCAAAAGTTATTCACCTGCCATGCTCACTGCTTGACCTGTACCCAGAGAGATATGCAAGAGGGAAAGGACTCATGTACGAAAACATTTATAGGACTCTTTTGGTGGTAGCAAAGAACTGGAAACCAAGGGGATAGCCATCTTTGGGCAATAGCTGAACAAAGTATGGTATGTAAATGTAATGGAATATTATGTCATAGAGAATGGTGAAAGGGTGGTTTCAGAAAAACCTAGGATGGCATGTATAAAATGATGCAGAATGAAGTGAGAAGATGCAAAGAAAAATTATATAAGAGCAAAATTGTAAAGAACTTCAAAAGATTTAATTACTCTGATCAATGTAAGGACTTGACCTAATTCCAAAGAAATCCCAATGAAGTAAACATGCCACCCAACCTTTTGACAGAGAAGTGACTAGCATAAAGTGTCATTTGAGATTTCTATTTTTGGACATATCCAATTCAATCATTTGTTTTGCTTTAGTCTGTATACTCAAAACAGGTTTTAATTTTCATTTTTCTTTTTTCACCAGTAGGTAGCGAGGTAGAAGGGAGAGTATATCTTTTTTTAATTGAAAGAAAATTCAATTTATCTGGAAGGGATCAGGTTGTAAAGGCCTTAAAAACTGAACAGAGGACATTCTGTTTGATCTTAAACAATAATATACACAGAAATTTAAGTAGAAAGTGTCATAGTCCTATCTTGTCTTAAGGAAACTGCTTTGGCATCAGTGTATAGAATCTACTAGAGTGGTGAGGGAATTGACAGAGGGATGCCAATTAGTTGAAACTTCAATAATGTGAATAGCTGTTGCCTTGCTCTTGGTTAGACAGCAACTGAACTAGCAAAATAGTCATCTTTATGAAGAATGAGAAGGGGTTAGATGCAGGAAATATGGAGGTAGAAATTTGACAACTGATTGGTTATTTGGCATGAGGGATAGTGAGAAGTACAGGAAAATGTGAATGTTATAAACCTTGGAGCCTGGAAAGGTCATAGTCCCTTTGGCATAGAGAAGAAGTTTGGAATAAGGGTGGTGGTGGGCTGGGTGAAATGAGTTCAGTTTTGGAAATGTTGAGTTTGAGGTGGCTCTTGGGTATTCATTTTCAAATATCTGATAGGCAAGACAATTAGTAATGCAGGACTAAAACTCAGAGTAGGTCTAGATACATGGATTTGTGAGTCATTTGCATAGAGATGATATTTGAACCAATGGGAGATCATGAATTGACTATGAAAGTGTGTAGCAGGAAAAGAGAAGAAGGCCTGGGCCAGAAACTCAGTTATGGATGATGGTATAGGTTGGAAAGCGGGCATTCAGACAGGCAGAAAGAGAACTAGGAGAGTAGTCCCAAAATTCTTAGAAGGAATCCAGGAGGAAAAGATGGTTAATAGTATCAACTACAACAGATAGGTTCCAAAAAATGAGGGTTGAGCAAAGACCATCAAATGTGTTAGGTAAGAGATTGTACCCCTGGGAAAGCAGTGTCAATTGAATGATGAGGTCAGAAGCCAGTAGAGGTGGGCCTAAGATTGTGTTAGAGAAGAAGCAGGTGCAATGAATGTAGGGAGTTTATAAAGGAATTTGATTGAAAAAGGCAGAACAGATCTTGAGCAGTTGCTTGAGTGGATGGTTAAGTTGGGAGACTTAGCCATGTTGGAAGGACAAGTAGATAAGGAGAGGTTGAAGATGGGTGTGAGGGAGAAGAAAGAGCAAGAGGGAGAGGCCTTGAAGACAAAATGCACAAAAATAATTTAAGATTATAAGTCATATAGAAGATGTCTAGAAATTTAATATAAAAATACAAGGCCAAGAGCCATACTCTCCAAACTACCACCAACTATATTTAAAATTGCTTAAAGTACTAATAGGAGAAATGCAGATCAAAATAACTCGGATTTAACTTCACATTCAGGCAACTGGGATTAGCTAATGGTAGAGGAGTTGTAGAAAGATAGGAATAACCATTTGAAGTAGATGCTAGCTAATCCACTGGGAGATAGCTAAACAAAGTGTTTATCCAAAGTACAATGGAATATCGTTGTGCCATGAGAAATGAAAATTGTGTGGAGAAAGGTAACCCAGGAAAGCAATCGACATGACTATATCAGTGTAAATGGAAAGAGCAATAAAATGATTATAGTTATAATGGCCACTCTTGACCCCCTTGAAGACAGGTGAGAGAACGTACCTCTCTCCCTTCTTTGTAGAGGTGAGGTACTTTTGATCTTTCTGTTGCCCACAAACATGCCTCTGTTTCCTCCAGCCTCCCAAACCCCTCACTTGTTCCTGCTTCCCTACTAGTTTTTATTCCAGCTAGGTGGCACAAGTAAGTGGAGTCTTCCTGAGAGGATTCGAATTAAAATCCAACCTCAGACATTAACTGTGTGACCCTGGGTAAGTCCCTTAACCTCTGTCAGACCTGTAAAATAATAATAGCACTGACCTCCCAGGATTGTTGGGAGGATTAAATGTGATATTTGTAAAGTGCTTAGCACAGTGACTAACATGTAGCAGCGCTATACAAATGTTAGCTGTTGATTAATCCTGCCTTTTATGTTGAAGCACCTTGAGAAGGTCCTGTGTGATTGGTACCTCTACTTCCTTTCATTCTCTTCTTCTTACCTTCTGCAGTCTGGCTTCTGTACTCATCATTCAGCGGAAACTATTCAGTCTTAAGGTTCCCGATGATCTAATTGTCAAATCTAGTGGCCTTTCCTCAGTCCTCATCCTTCCTGTTCTCTCTGCATCTTTTGACACTTGCTCACCCTCTCCTTGGTACTCCCCTGCAGTTTCCATGACGTTGTTCTATCCTAGTTCTCCTTTTACTTGTTTAATTGCCTCTTCTCAGACTCTGTAGTTGGATCCTTATCCAGGTCATGCTTACTAACCATGTCTTCTCACAGTGCTTGATCCAGGGACCTCTTCTCTTCTCCCTAGACTATACTTAATATTTTGCTTGCTGAAGTCATCAGTTCCCATGGATTCAGTGATCATATCTACGCAGATGATTCTCACATCTACTTATCCAGTCTCATCTTGTCTCCTGATCACTTGTTTCTCTACCTTAAACTCAGCATGCCTGAAACTGAATTTATTATCTCTCACTCCAAAAGTTTCCTTCTTCTGAATTTTCTTACTGAGAAGCATCACCATCTGCCCAGTCACCCAGGCTCAAAACCTCGGTGTCACCTTCGACTCCTTATTGTCTCTCTACATAACTAATCTGTTGCCAAATCCTGCCTGTCATTTCTATGTTTGTAACAAGTGTCTTATTTGCCCCTTCTTTTCCTTTGACTGTGGTCCAGGCCTCTTACACTTACTCTATTGCGGTAGCCTTCTGCTTGATCTCTTGCCTTGCCTTTCAACATATCAGTCTGTCTTTCATTCAGATAGCAAGTTGATCTTCCTGAAGTGAAACTTTGACCATATCATACTGACCCTATTCAGTGAACTTCAGTGTCTCTATATCACCTCTAGGATCAAATATAAAATCCTCTGGTTTTCAAAGCCTTTCCTAACCTGGTTCCCTCCTACCTTTCGAGTCTTCTTATACCTTACCTCTGATGTTCTCTGCGATCCAGTGACCTCCTTGCTATTCCTAGCACAAGACATTCTGTTTAAAAGTTCTGGGCATTTTCACTCTCATGGCTATGATTTTTTTCCCTCTTCACTTTTGCCTCCTGTCCTTCCCTGGTTTCCATCCTTCCCTGGCTTCCTTCAAGTCGCAGATAGAATCTGATCTCCTATTAGAAGCTTTTCCTAACCCCACTTTAGTTCTAGTGCCTTAATAAGTACATCTCTAATTTATTCTGTGTATGTGTTTTGTACATAATTGTTTGGATGTTGCCCCAATTAGACTCCTTGAGAGCAGGCACATTTTCGTTTTTGCCTCTATTTGTATCTTGAACTCTTAGCACAGTCCCTGGTTATAATTGCATAATAAATGCTTGTTTTACTCTCAGACATGGTTAATATAGTGATTTTGCTGAATTTCTTTTTCCTGGTTTATTTTTTTCACCTTTGTTACAAAAGATAGCTGACCAAATAAGGAGACAATGGAATAAATGTAATAGAATAAAAAGGTGTGTGTGAATATTTTTAAAAGAAAAATATTTTAAAAGTTGATATTTACATCTGCTCTAGCATTTCAAGAACCTGCTTTTGTTTACATGTATAGTCCCAATATAAATTGGGTATCTTAGATACTGTTATTGTAGCTGTACTGGTAGGTCCAAGAAGTGATAAGAGCTTGAAAATTATCTGATTTAATTTAACTTGAAAATTATCATTCTTATCTGAGGAGAGATGGAAATAGATATGAACAATATTGTGAAGGTACAATTGTTGAAATTGAATAATGCTGAGTTCATTCCATATTATCTGATACTAACTGGGCCTTTAGTATATATAGCAAGGCACTCCTTTTATTCCTCTTACTGATTCTCTAAAGTACCAGGTTTGAGGTCCCTCCGTGAATCATTTTCTGTGTTTACAGATTTTGTCCCATTCTCCCTCTCCTTTCTGCTATGCTTATTCTTGGAAATCTCTGTTGGTAAGGAAAGCATCATCATACATCAGTTTTGTGCAATCCTAAAAGTTACGTGTATCCAAAACTGTCAAGGCATCTCATTTTTCTAGCACATACTAGGACCCATACACTGTGGGGATACAAGTTAAGACCAAAACCCAGGCCCTGCCCTCAAGAAATGGGTCTCTTTTTTGAATGTTAGACTACTTCTTTATCTGTGCGTTCTCAGCCCACTCAGAAGAGTGGATGCCAGTTGCCAGTTGTCTCTAAGAACACATATCCCTTCTCTTGCTGCCCATGGAGGCACAACACCCTCTTTGACAAGATGCTATGGAAAAGAAAGTTTTGGGACAACATTTTGTTGAATGCTGAAAATCAGGGAAAAATAAAAAATTTTCTTTGCTGCAATAGGCTTCAGTTGCTATTAGAAAATACTCATTTGTGGTAGACCTAGGCAGCATGGCTGCATGACTTCCAGCTCAGTCCAGTAGCATGTGAACAGAAGTGGAGGATGTGGGTACTGGCAGTAATCTAGGGTTGGGGTTTGGCAAGGTCTGAGTGGCCGTAGAGCAAGGGAACACAAGGGATTTGGTATAAGATGTAACTGGTTCACTAAGAATCATAAGAGGAAGGAAAGAGAAGCCAGAGTAGCAGCCCAGTGGGAACTGAGTTCAAATGTAGACTTACAGACTTACAAGCTGTGTGAACCTGGGCAAGGCGGTTAACCCATTTGCCTCAGTTTCTTTAGCAGTACAGTGTGATTTGATAATAACAGCATCTATTTCCCAAAATTGTTGTGAAGCTCAATGAGACAGTAAGTGTAAAATACTAGCACATAGTAGTAGGTGCCATATAAAATACTTATTCCCTTCCTTTCTAAATCTAAGCCTTCTACCTCAGAGAGAAAAATTTGCAAACTGATATAAACCACTTGTGGGCAGGTAGGTGGCACAGTGGATAGAGCATCAGACCTGGAGTTAGGAAACTGAGTTCAAATCCAGCCTAAGACAGTTGCTAATTTTGTGACTCTGGCAAGTCACTTAACCCTGTTGACCTCAGTTTTCTTATCTGTAAAACAAGCTGGAGAAGGAAATGGCAAACCATCCCAGTATCTCTTCCAAGAAGACCCCACATGCAGTCATAGAGAATCAGATACCTGAAAAATGACTTAACAAACTTTTCCAAATGTTTTACTGCATCCCCCCATGCCACGGAATCACTGCTCCTTTTCCCAATTTGACCCGTTGATGAACCAGTCATTTTCTTCTGAAAATTACCTGTTCACCACTTAACAGTTGGGGAATAGCTTTTATTACTACAAATTTGAATCAATTTGAAATGGAAATTTAGAGAAACTTGCTACAAAGATTTTTCTTCCCAATTACCTCTTTTCCTTCTAACTTTAGCTGTATGTTAACTGTTTTGTGCAAAAATTTGAATTTTATATGATCAAAATGTGCATTTTAGCCTCTGCTTCAGTTAATTTGATCATGAACTCTTTCCCTATGTAGATTTTTGTACTATTGTACCCATTTGGAATTTATCTTAGTATACGTAGTGTGAGATGTTGTTGGGCTATACGTAGTGTGAGATGTTGTGGGGCTATATCTAATTTCTGCCAGAGGGTCTTTTCAGTTTTTGTGAAAAACTGAGTGAGTTCGTACCCCAGTAGCTGGAGTTTTTAGATTGAACAAGTATTAGGCTACAATACTTGTTTGTCAGTTACGTGCCTAAATTGTTCCACTCATCAACCTCTTAATTTCTTAAACAGTATGAAATTGATTTGATGATTACTGATTTATAGCATAATTTGAAATCCGGTATAACTAAACCTTCCCCCTTTATTTTTTTTTCACCATTTCCCTTAGAGATTCTTGACCTTTTTCTTCTTCCAGGAGAATTTTGTTTTCAGATTTTCTAGCTCTATAAAGTAATCCTTTGATAGTTTGTTTGGTATGGTAGTGAATAAACAAAGTACTTTCGATAGTATTGTCATTTTTTTATTTCTTAGCCTCCCCAAGAACAATGACTGTTTCTAAAATTATTTAAGTGTTCCTTATTAGTATAAAATGTCTTGTAGTTGTGTTCCTATATTTACTATGTTTGTCTTGATAGACTCGCAGATATTTTATACCTTCTGTAGTTATTTTAAATGGAATTTCTCTGTCTTTTTGGGTTTCATTGGTTACATCCAGGAATGTCAATGATTTATATGTATTCATTTTGTGTTCAACTTTGCTATTATTTCAATTAGTTTTTAAAGGTTCTTATATCATTTGTAAAAAGTCATTCTTTTCTTTGCCTGTACTTTACTCCTTTAATTTCTTTTTTCCTTGACTTATGGCTATAGTATATTTCTAATATCCTTCAAATAGTAGTAGTGGTGAAAATGTCCATCCTTGCTTTACTCTAGATCTTATTAGAAAGACCTTGTAATTTTTTTTGACATTTTAAAAAACATCCTTATTTTTACTCTTTGTATACTCCTAAAATCAATGAAACGTCTATATTTTGGGGTCAAAATAACAAGAAAAACTTTTCAAACAGCTTATAACTTGTCTGGTTAGTCATGGATTGATCGATGGTGGCAGTAAACAAACTACAATATAGATGTGGAAATATTTTATCAAATTTATGCAGTGAGAGTGACATAGATAAAAATGGAAGCAAATGTGCACATGAGGAGCAGTATGACAGTAATAGCATTCTATGTATACACCATCAGTGGCACTGAATCATTCTTAACTATGTAATAAGGATTATTCAGTAATAGTCTTTCATATGTAAATTCAACATAGGAATGCAGTAGATTTAGTACAATAGAGAAAAATATCCATGGAAACTAGAAAAATTAATACAGAGGAAAAATAAAAGGAAACCTAAAATAGAAACAAGATTTTTAAAAATTTGGCTACGTGTAACATTGCAATGAGAAGGGAGCAAAGTCTTTAAATTACTTATCAAAATGTTACAATTCAACAATCCACAATTTTTGCAAAAATAGCAGGAAAGGTGAACCTAGAAACAATTTGCTGCTCAGCATCAAAGGAAAATTGAATGATATTAAAGGAAATTAATATACTAGTATTAATAGCTAACTATTAATATGTAATCCCCCCTTTTCCTCCTATTTCTGTTATGATTCAATTCCTGAAAAGGTTGGACAGTTTTAGAAGGGTGTTAACAGTTAGGTAATTTTCTCCTAGCCCCAAGCCATCTACCTGGGCATAATATTAGCCATTTTTGTTCTGTACTTTTCTGGCCTCAGGAGAAACATATGAACATGACATCCCCCCATACCACTGCTAGAAATAGGAACTTATATGGCAGTCATTTTCTGCATTTTCTCCATACTTTTTCTCCATTTTCCAGTATTACTGTTACAAGCATTAGATGTTTTATTTTATATTCTTTTATATTGTAGCAAATAAAATCCCTGAGAGACAGTTTCTAGATAATCCCTTGGGTATAAACTACATAATTATTAATTATACTTGCTAGTAATCAACAAATTGAAACCAGTGGCCTTCCTTATGGGGGTGTCATACCCAAGAGAAATAAAATAATACCTACTTCCTCTTGATAATTTCTAGTCATTTGATCCAGACTCATATATATCCTGAGGGATTGAAAAATTGTTGAATGTGACTGCTTAGTCTCTTTGGAATATAAACCTAGTAGTGGTATCAAAGTAGCTGCGTCAAAGAATATGCACAGTTTGATTGCCTTTTGAGCATAGTTCCACATTGCTCTCCAGAATGGTTAGATCAGTTCACAACTTCACCAGCAATGCATTAGTGTCCTAATCTTCCCACATCTTGACTAGCATTCATCATTTGTCTTTTTTGTAATATTGGCCAATCAGATAGGTGTGAGGTGGTAGCTCAGTTAACTTGTATTTCTCTAATCAACAGTGATTTAGAGCATTTTTTCCATTTGACTATAAATAGCTTTGATTTCTTCATTTGAAAATTTCCTGTTCATATCCTTTGTTTCTTTTTTACACAGGAACACTAAGGGTCTTCCCCTCCCAGTTTGATATTTTTTTTTTATTAAAGGGACCATCCCCTTGAGTAATTAAAGAAGCCTATTTATTGAATGAGTCGATCTCACTCAAAGTGAGAATGTGTTAAGACCTTAGCCTAAAAGGGCCAAGGTCTCCCATTGTGTCCTGGGCCATCTCCAGTCATCCTGATGAATATCAGGCCCCTGGACCCAGATGGCTCAGGAGAAGAAGATGAGGTTAGCGACCTTGCACAGCCGTCTCTCACTCAAATCAAAGTCAACTGCAAGTCATGTCATCATCTTGATGTCATGGTCCTCTTGGAGAATGAAGCACAACAATGACAGTCAATTGGGAGATGACTTACATTCTTATACATTTGACTCAGTTCTCTATATATTTGAGAAATGAGGTCTTTATCAGAAATATCAGCTGTAAAAATGATTTTCCAGCCTTTTGTTTTTCTCTAACCTTGCTTGAATTAGTTTTGTTTGTCCAAATTCTTGTAAATTTAACATAATCAGAATTATCCATTTTACCTCTCATGATGCTCTCTGTTTCTTGTTTGGTGGTAAACTCTTCCCTTTCCCCACAGTTCTAACAGGCAAACTGTTTCTTGCTCTTCTAATTTGCCTATGGTATCACCCTTTATGTCTAAGTCATGTACCCATTTTGACCTTCTCTTGGTATACAGTATAAGATGTTGGTCTATACCTAGTTTCTGCCATAGTGTTTTCCAGTTTTCCCAGTAGTTTTTGTCAAGTAATGAGATTTTTTTCCCCCACAAACTGATGTCTTTGGGTTTATCAGATACTAAATTACTGTAGCCATGTACTAGTGTCTTGTGTACCTAATTTATTTCACTGATGTACCACTCAATTTCTTATCCAGGACTAGATTCTTTTGATGATTGCCACTTTATAATATCATTTGAGATCTAATATGACTAGGCCATTTCTTTTGCATTTTTTTCAATAACTTCCTTGATATTATCCTTGTTTTCGAAAAAGAGAACAAAATTGCTTCTTCAAACTATAGATCAGTAAGTTTGACTTCAATTCCTGTTCATCTGCTGGCTATGCCTCCTCCATTTCGGCTGTCCTTTCTACCTCCTTATAGGAACTTTGGACTCCACAAAAGTAGAATCTGATAAATGAGCTTTTACAAACCTATCTTGCCTGGACTCAGAGCCACTTCCTGGTCATTTCTACACTATTCTGCTGAGTATATACCCCACCCCTTTCAGCTTCCCTTTAGTTGTTGTCTTTCACCCTCCTTGAGGGCAAAGACTATTTTGCTTATTTACTTATCTCTAGTGCTTGATATACTAAGTGCTCTCTCTGTCACTCTGTGTCTCTTTCTCTGTC
>JAQQSK010015730.1:0-10676 GCA_028658325.1 Potorous gilbertii
CATCCCTGTCTTCTTGCATTTTACTCTCTTCCAGTGCCCCAGTCTCCTGGCTGTTCTTCCTACAAGCCTGAACCATCTCTTAGCTCCACTCGTTCACTCTGGCAGTCCCTCCAGAGAATGCTCTCCTTTACTTTGACTACTGACACTCCAGCTTTCTTTAAATTCCAGCTAAAATCTCACCTCCTACAGAAAACATTCCCCAGCCCCTCTTAATTTCTGTTAGTCATTCTCTCTTAATCTGTATTTAGTTTACTTTCATATATGTGTTAGCATATTGCTTGCCCATTTGATTATAAGTCTCTTGAGGGCAGAGACTGGCTTTTCCTTCTTTTTTATATCCCTATTACTTAGCACAATGCTTGACCCAAAGTAGATGCTTAAGAAATGTTTATTGATTGATTATTGATGGATCCACTCACCTCATTTCTATTTAATGCAGACTCCTACTATTTGCCCAAATCCTTCTTCCTGCCCACGGGGACGAGGAACATAAGAGAGTTCTACTGTGCTGGACAGAGCAGAGTGAGACTGAGAGAAGTACACATTGGACAAGTAAAGATCATCCCAGTTTCAAGCTGCCAATTCAGTTCAGTTCAATTCAATCCCCAAAAGTGCTACCAAATATCTCCTTTCTGTGAGAAACACAAAATGATTGATCCCAATCCACCTGATATTTTTAAAGTTAGGTATCACTACCCCATTGACTACCTTGCCAGTTTCTTCTAACTCATTCTGTTTTGGTGAAATGAACCAGAATGATTAACAAAGATGCTGGTATTGCTATGACCCTGGAGAGAAACGGAATGGAGAGAGAAGGACACCAACAAACAAGATTCAAGCCCCAGTCTGGATTCCAGATTCCTTCCAGGTATATGAGGTGGTGGAGACAAGTATACACTGAGACTGTTGTCCAATGCCACTAAGGCTGACTTGAGACAAAATGTTTCCAATGAACATCACACCTATAAAACAAAAATGACTGGTAATGGTCTAGTTGACTGCCTACCCCGCTCTGGACAGTAGGTTCCATGAGTCTTTCCTGCACATCTTTATGTGTCATTAGAAATGTTCTATGATCACCCTACTGTGAAGTTTCTCTTTTCAGTGTGACACTGTATTTTATTTTAGTTTTCCCAACAAAGAAAATTTGTTTTTGATCCCTTTTCCTTCCCCTCCCCCTTCCCCCTCAACTGAGAAAACTAGAAAAACAAAACCCCTGTTACAAATGTGTAGTCATAAAGCCAAGGTTCAGACATTGACCATGTGCAAATGGAGCAGGGGAGGTGGGGTGTCTGTGCATGTGTGTAAGCCTGAGTCTTCCTTCTGAATCTCCCTTCTCTCAAGGGGTAAGTAGCAAACTTCATCATTGATCACTGGACTCGTGTTTGTTCTTTGCATTTATCAGAGTTCTTAAGGTTTTCAAAGTTGTTTGCCTTTCCAATATTATTGTTGCTGCATTAAATGTCCTTCAGTTTCTATTCAATTCACTATGTCTTCCCACATTTCTCAGAAATTATTGCCTTCATTATTTCTTATAACATAAGAGCATTCCATCACATTAATGTGCCTGTTCAACCATTCCCCCAATTAATGATTTGTAAATCTTTTCTACTGAAAAAAGAGATGCTATATTTTTTTCTATGTTTTTTTCCTCATCTTTCTTTGATCCCTTATGAGTCCATACCCAGAAGTTCTATTGATGGGTCAAAAGTCAAAATTCATTTATTCCTATGCTTTCTAATTTTTTTAATTGAATTGGTATCTTGTCAAAAGTTTTCTATGCATCTGTTCATTTTTTATGGTTCTCACTATTAATATGGTCAATTAGGTTTCTGTTTCTTCCCTAATATTGAAGCAACTCCACATTATTGGTGTAAATCCAATTTGATCATATTGGTAATCACTGAGATATGTTAGGGTAGTCTCCTTGCTAATATTTTACTCAGCATTTGTGCCTTACATTCAATAGTGATACCAATCTATAGTTTTATTTCTCTGCTTTGACTTTCCCTGATGTAGGTATCAAGATTGTATTTGTATGACAGAAGGAATTTGTAGGACCCATTCTTTTCTTATTTTTTTCCAAACAAGTTTTGTAGTACTGAAATTACTTGCTCTTCAAATGTTTACTAGAATTTGCTTCAAAACCTATCTGGTCCTGTGTTTCCCACCTCTGGACATTCATTTATGTCTTGTTCAAGTTTTTGTTCTAGGGTTAGATTGTTTCCATTTTCTATTTCTTATTTTGTTAATGTTAATGTAGGAACTTAATGTTTTTGTAAATATTCATTTTATTTGGTTAGTGATTTTATTGGCATATAATTGAGCAAAAAAATTTCTAACAATTGATTTCTTCTTCATTGGTCATGGTCACCTTTTCGCTTTTTGATCCTGACAATGTTATTTTCTTTATTTTTTTGTAAATCACATTAAATAATGATTCATCTATTTAAAAAACACACAAATGTCCTTTAGACGGGGAGTCCTGTCTTGGCCAAAGTTGTACGTAATAATTTCTTAAATCCTTTCCCATACTATGATTCTCGATTGTCTAATGCACTATATTTGCTTCATTCCTAGCACTTTCTAAACCTAACCTTGCTGTTAACCTCTTGGTATGCTCACTACAGTTCAATAATCTGCTAAAAACCACTTTACATAATTTCACAAATTCATAGCATTTCAGCACTGAAATGGTCCTGACAGATCATGTAGTGCAATGCCTTCATTGATTAGATGAGGTCTAAAGAGGAGAAGGGACTAGCCAGCAGTTACAGCACTCCTGACTAACAAAACCTGCACTGGAGTTGGAGGCTTTTGTCTCTTCTCCGGTCTTCTTTCCATTAAAGTATGGCTTCTTTCTAAAAATAAATAGAGAGACAGACAGATAGACAGATAGATGATGGATGGATAGATAGATAGATAGATAGATAAATGAATAGATGGATGGATGGATGGATAGATAGATGATAGTAGATATTCTATCCTTATGATACTAAACAGGAGCTTTGCTTATCAATTAGAGGCAATATCTCTAAGCAACTTGGGATACAGTGAGAAAATGAGTAAAGATATCTTTTTAGAAGATTACCATTAGCGTCCAGGTTTATCTTTGATCACTACACAAAATAATCCGTCCACAATCAGCAGATCAGCAAATGTTTCATTTGATCTGGGTGCCCTGCAATGTACTGGAGTGGAAAATAACTAAATCCTGAGATGTGGTTGGTTCTCAGTGTCTAATCCATGAGCAGAGGGTTTGACTGGAAGCCCATCCCTTGGCAACAAATGACAGAACTCAGAGCTCAGTATGTTAAATCAAGAAAGATTTCTCCAGTGCCCCTACTGGCTAGATATGTGATAGTAGTTGCTATTTAGACAAGGAAAAAAAACATGACTATAGTCTCCATCCATAATCAGTGCTTGTTGCTTGATACAGACAAAGACTATTCTGTGTTCAATGATAATATGATTTGACTATGTTTATTATTCATATGCTTTGTTACATTTATAACTCCTCAATAAGAGATGTCTAGTAAAATGGATGAAGTGTTGGCCTTAGAATCCAGAAGAACTGGGTTCAAATCACGTCTCTGACATATACTAGCTGTATGATCCTGGGCAAGTCCTATAACCTCTCCTTTCCCATGCCACATTTAATCTTGCAAAATAATCAAAAGTCTGCACTGGCACCTGGAATGTCTTCATGCTGGCTTCATATGCCAATGAAATTATAGGTCTAATGAAAAGCAAGCAGAACAGATTTTTGCTGATGTTACCCAGCTTTGCATTCCTGGTATAAATCTTATGTGGCCGGACAAAATCTTGGTCTAGATTACTTTAGCCTCTTTGTTGATCCGTCAATATTTTGTATGACTTAGGGATCTTTAGGTCTACAGTATCCTCTCTTGACTTGATTCCTCCATGCTGTGCATGTCAAGATAATACTTGATTTCATAGACATAGTCTGGAAAAGTTATTTATTCCTTTTTTCGTCACCAAAAACAGAACAAAAAACAGAAAATCCAAGAGGAAATCCCCTATAATTCCATTCGACTTAGAATCCCTTACCCATTGTAGGGATTTCCTTGTGGCTTATTTCCTGTCTATTGATGAAAACCATGGTTTATGTTTTGATATATTGTGATTATTCTGTGTTCCTTAGTTCCTATTTTTCAGTCAATAGATTCTCTTTGGTAAATGCTCATCCACTTAATTATACTTTCAGGTTTGCTGGCATAAAAGTGGGTATTACATTTTTTTCTTTATTTCTATTTGCTTTGTAGTCAATATCCCCACTGTTACTTTCCTTTACATTTTGGAAATCTGACTTTCTTATCTTCTTAAAAAAAAGCCTATTTAATTGGCCTTTTAAAACAGCTTTGAGTTTTTATTGTCTGATCAATCTTCGTTTTTCAGTTGTCTTTGTTCATTAATTTTTCAGTCAGTATTTCCACTTGGTAGTTGTTTTGAGACACAGTACATTATTTCTGATTCTCTTTCATCTTGTGTTCTCAATGCAATAGTATTTCATTTTATCTCTTTTAAAATTAGGTATGCTGAAAACTCAGGCCTAAATGCTCTAAATCCTTAATCATTAGAAAAATGCTATTTGAAACATCCTCTGAGGTACCACCACACACCCTTACGATTGGCTAATATGACAAATGTTGGAGGGACTGTACGAATAGAGGCATACTAATGCACTTTTGGTGGAGCTGTGAACTGGTCCAACCATTCTGGAGAACAATATGGAGCTGTGCCCCCAAATCTACAAAGTTATGCATACCCTTTGACCCTGCAATACTGCTACAATGTCTACAGCCCAGGTTAGAGAGAGAAAAGGGACTCATATTTACAAAATATACATATATATATATGTTTATAGTTACTTTTTTTGTGTGGTAACAAAGAATTGGAAATTTAATTGGAAACTGGAAAACTCATAAATTGGGGACTGTCTGAACAAGCTGTAGTATATGAATGTAATGGAACACCATTGTGCTATAAGAAATGATAAAAATGAGTTCAAACAGACCTTGGAAAACTTGTCCAAACTGATGCAAAGTGAAGTAACAGAACCAGTAGCACAATCTACATAATAACAGTTGTAAAGATAATCAACTTTGAAAGAATTATTGACTGATCAATACAATCACCTACTCACCTGAGTTCCAGAGGATTCATTATAAAACGTGCTACCCACCTCCACATAGACAGATGCTGGACTCATAGTGCAAAGAGGAGCATATTTTCTTCTCTTTCTTGCTTTTCCTTGCTTTTTTATTGGACTATAACTAATGGAGAAATTTATTTTGCATGACTGCACACATTTGTAATAGATTTTGTTTTTCTTGCCTTCTCAGTGAATAAGAGAGGGAATAGGGAAAGGAGAGAATTTTGAACTGGAAAACAAATAATGAAGTCTTTGTACTTAAGAGACAGGTAAGTGGCACAATGAATAGAGCACCAAGCCTGGAGTCAAAAATAAGTCATTTCAAATATAGTGTCAGGCTTGTTATTTTTCAAGAAGACCATGACATCAGAGAAGTGATGACATGACTTGCACTTGATTTTGTTTTGAGTGAGGGAGGGCTGTGCAAGGTCACCAGCCTCACTTTCTCCTCCTAAGCCATCTGAATCCAGTGACCAGATATTCATCAGGATGACTGGAGACAGCCCAGGATGCACTGGGAGACTTTTAAACTAAGTCCTTTTCAGGTACTCACTTAGAATGAGGTAATGCCTATTAACTGAATAGGCCTCTTTAAGAAGTAGTCAGGGAATGGACCCTTTAATGGGAAAAAGAAAAAAATAACTAAATCAAACTGGAAGGAAAAGAGAAACAGTTACTCCCGATAATCCCTCTAAGCCAGGAAGGTCCAAAACCCAGCATCAGACACTTAATAGGTGTATCACCCTGGGTAAGTCTCTTGACCTCTTTGCCCCAGTTTCCTCCTCTGATAACATCACCTACCTCCCAGGCTGTTTGTAAGGATCAAATGAGATAATAATTTTAAGTCATTAAATTAAATTAAAAGCACTATATAAATATAGCTATTATTATTATTTAAAAATATTTTTTATAAAGAAAATAAAAACTAAATTACATACTTCAAAATTTGGTATGTCTAATTGTATTTTTTCTTTTATTGGAATTAATTTTTTCTGTAATATGACGCTTATCTTTTAGGATGAATGGAATGTTATTTTTTAAGGGAAAACTGTATGCTCCTGGAATATAGCGGCTGTTCTCTTTATGGTTTTGTATTCCTAGTGGTTTTCACATAGTAGGTACTTATTAAATGCCTAATGACCATTAATGGCAACATTTATCCTACATTTAAATTATAAAGCTTTCTTCCATTATCCTTAATGACTGCAATTCCCACTGACTTATGGTCTGCTCAGGATGTCTTTCCACGTTCATTCTTGAGTCCTTTACACTCATTAAGAGATGTTTTTTTGTTGATTTTCAAAGGTATTTTATGCTGTTGACATATATGTATATACTCTTTGATTCCCTCTCATTAATCATCAAGGTTTATATATCTTTGAGTATGTAGGTTTCCCCCCGAATCTTCTGTTGAGATCCTTAATTTCTTTATTGCTTATATCTGAATTAGATTTAGCGAAGTCTGAAAAAGGGTTAATGAAGTGTCCAGCAGTTGTTTTCTTACTATATCAGTTTTCTTGTAATTCAGTACTTTTTATATAGGGTACTTAAAAGTCACGCCATTCAGGTCAAAGGGAGATTTAACAGCAATATTGACTCAGAATCTTGGATACCTATAAACATAATATAATTTTATTATCTACCTCAATGATATGTATTTGCTTGTGTTACCTTGAATGACACCATACCAGTATAGTTCTTTTTCATTGAGTTAAATAGAAATGAATTCTACTCCAACCCTTCATTTTAATTCTTTATGGATTTTTATATTTTTAAGGGAGACTTTTTTATGTGAAAGAAATTGTGGTGTTTTACCCCCTAATCCATTCCCCCTAAAACATATGGATAAGATGATATGATTTATGTTCATGACCATTATCAATACATTTATTTTTCCTCCCACCAAGGTCTTCTGGAATATTTCTATGCCTTTTTTATAACAATTTTTAAAGAAGGAAATGGATACTAAACATCTGTAATTTTAATGTAAATTTCTAGAGATGAGGGGCTATTTCATTTATATCCTGATATCTCTGTCGTCCATCACAGCTCCTGACACAGTTCTAAGAAACATTTATTTATTTATCGATTAGTCTTCATGGCTATACATGCTTGTCAGTGTATGTCATAATAAATTTAGCAGCTTTGGAGTCAGTCAGTGCTCAACCAACCTATGCACACCCTTTGACTTAAAACAAGGAAAACTCTCTACAAGTTCTTCTGAAAGAACTTTGCTCCCTTAGAAATAATAATTACCATACGTGTTTTTCCTGACCCTTTGGCAAATATTGCCTTTTTAGAATACTTGGTCTAAATTTTACCACTATTGAGATGGAATGAATTGTGCTTTGGCTAGGAGCCCACCTCTCCACTTTGAGGTATGAAGTTGTTCTGGATTGTTCTTTACTTGGATCCTCCCACAAATCTATGTTCTGATCACTGTGAATAGATGGAGTCATCTATTAGCCAAGATCTTAACCCATCCCCATTTTCCCATCATGTGTTCCTTTTACTTTCACTCTCCCCCAAGAACCTTGGAGAACAGAAGAGACCCCACAATGTGGGACCTTTTAGGTTGCTTGCCTTGCTGTTGGTGAAACACATGGATAATATATCTCTAATTTCTTACTCTTGTGATAAGACCACTCTGCTCCATGGTGCTCATGCAGCTCTCTAACTTGCTATTTTATGACACTTACCTAAGAAATTTTTATTGATCAGATGCTGAATTGTTCCCACTCACCTTTGTGGCCTTTCATCTTAAGTCTTAGAGACCATAGTAGTTCATGTTACTAAAGCAAATAGCATCACCTGAAGAATGCAAGTGTTTAAAGAGATAAGCCCTTATTTTATGGAGAAGATTGGCATCATTAAAAATACTTTAACACTTACAAAATGCAATCAAAACAAATCTTGTCCTCTGTGTACTGTTTGCATCAATCCATGAAACATTCCAGAGTTTGCCCAATGAGACCAATAATCATTCAAAAGATTTTCCTTCTAAATTATCTTCTCTGGCAATGCCAGGCACATGAAGAAAGTGTGTTATCCAGGATATGACATTCATGTGGATGAGTAACTTTTAGAGCCATTTCAACAGTGGGAAACTGTGAGTGTTTGTGTGTGTGCATGTGCGTGTGTGTGCCCTTGCAGGCCGAAGTGTGCGTCTTAGATTCTAGGAGTGGACAAAAATTCATGCCAAAATTGAACACAATTTTTCCTCTTATGAAAAAAGGTTATCCTCAATCTGCTTGCGATATTCTTGAATATCAGTGTTTCAGAATATGGAGAGCTGCATCTTACCAGTCTAAACATGAGCAAGTCATTTTTCTTCCCTTTGCCTCAATTTTCCCCTCTAGAAAGTGGGAAGTGTGAATTCAAAGATCTCTAAGATTCCTTCCAGCCCTGGTATTCTTGGGTCCTCTACTATACTTCCCGTTGGCACAGTATGTACTTATTCAAACTGGTATATCTGGACTGATATATCCCTTATCAGAAACATACTTTCAAATGCATGAAGTAAAACACAGGATTTCAAAGAAAACCCTTTATATTAAAATACAGATATTAAAAATTTTTTTAAAAAGATCATGAATCACATGTTCATACTCCAAAGGATGCTCAGTGGTTTTGATGCATAGGTAGGAGCCATGGTGTTGTAAAACAGCTGGTGAGATAGTGTTTTATTGTACTGATTCAAATGCTTCTCTCTCTAACATCATATTATCTACATCTTTCAGTGACTTTCAAGATGGTAATTGAATATTGTTTCTGAAAGCCTGTTTGTTTTGTCTAATGTTTTTAATTCACATATAGATAATGTTCATCTAGATTTTGAAAAAATGAAAGAATGGACATATAGGTTGGTAGACATTGATGTCCCCTTGTCCAGCATTTTTTTTTCATTTTTATGATACTAAGATTTAAGATTTAAGTCCTGAGACTCCCCACCCTTCCCTCCATTCCTTTGGTATTTTCCCTTTCTTTACACAGAGTGTGAATCAGTTCCTCAATATCTTCATAAATGTGGTGCTTTCAACATGAATGTCTTCTCTTTACATTTGATGCAGTTTGGCTATTGTGCACATCTTTATTCTCCTTAGTGTCAATTCCACTACCTACATAAGTATCTCAGGACTGTGCTGTTAGGTTCCAACTGTCTTGGTTCCATTATCTTTGATGGAGATGGTTGAGATGGGCTTTTTTTGACAAATGTTTTCTTTTTGTTTTCAGTTTGCGATTCTCTTTGTGTTTTCATTTATAAATCCCCTTGGGATGAGTTTTAGTTGAATATCTTATCAAGCTTTCTTTAGTTTTTTTTTTTATTCTCATTTCTTCTTCCTGGTTTGTGAGATAACTATTAATAATTATCCATTATCCATTGTGAGATTTTGCAAGTAACTTTATAATCTAACATGTTGTTGTCTATCAAATAAGTCAGATATTTGTTAATTTGACCCTTTTGGTCTCTTTATTTGGAAAGTTAAGTTACATTGACTTAACTTCTGGGTAAAATTATAGTTGACCTTAATGCCAATCTTATTGGCCATTACTCAGGTTTTTTATTTTAATTAATTGTTTAAATAAACCAAGATTAAATGTTTTTTATTTGCCCATCATCCTTTTTCTTATTGATTTTTTAGTTTTTATCTTTACAAATTCTGATCTTAGTGCTAATGAAGTCATTGCAAAGAGAAAGCTAGGTGAATTAGAGAAAATTCATATGTCACTTATATATGTCTTTTCTGGTCTGTTAAAAATGTAGTCAATTTCATTCTTTTTAGTATTATTTGATGCTCTACAGTCAAACTCTAAATGATTCATTTTCTTTTGGGGGCAAAGTGGGAAATAATTTTTTTATATTTTTTCCCAATTATATCTAACAATTTATTTTTCTAAAGAGAGTATTCTCAATATACAGAAGTGAAATTTCTATGTAATCTGTGTGTCTTTTACTCATTCCTTCTTCCTGAGTCATACTTTACATATGTTTCTCCCCATTCTCACCTATCCCAGAAAATCATCAAGTATCAATTATATATAATCATTTTATTTGGAAATTTTTACTAATATTGAAGCAATTCTACATTTTTGTATAAGTACACTTGGTCATTGTGTGTACTCATTTTATTATGTTACAGCAACCTCTTTGCCAACATTCAATATTTTTACACTTGTAGTCATAAAGATATTTTTCTATACCTTTTTATTCTCTGCATCATTTCTTCCTGGTTTAGCAACTGTGATCATGTAAGTCTCATAGAAAGAATTTCCTTTTCATTATATCCTTTTTTTCAAATGATTTATATAAAATTAGAATTAATTTTTATTTGAATGTTTGAATGAATTCACTTTTAAATCATTCTGAGCCTCTTTTTTTTTTTCTTTTCTCCCCCTCCCCTTTTAGAGTACCATTACAACTTGTTCGGTTTGTTTTTTATGAGATCAGTTTATTTAGAATCTGTATTTCTTGGTCTGTTGATTTGGGCATTTTATTTTT
>JAQQSK010015731.1:0-10676 GCA_028658325.1 Potorous gilbertii
AATATAGTTAGTCTTACACAACACGACTATTATGGATGTCATTTGCAAAACTGCACAGAAATGGTCTATATTGAATTGCCTGCCCTCCCAAAGGGAATGCGTGGGGAGGGAGGGATGGGGAGAAGCTGGATCTCAAAGTTTTAGGAACATCTGTTGAATATTGTTCTTGCTACTAAGAAATAATAAATACAGGCAATGGGGAATATAAAGTTATCTGGCCCTACAGGAAAAAAGAGAAAATGGGGGAAGGGAAGGGAGGGATGAAAGAAGGGAGGGCAGATTGGTGATATAGGTAATTAGAGTGTTCAGTGTATTGGTGAGGAGGGAGGGGACAAATGAGGAGAAAATTTTGGAACCCAAAATCTTGTGAAAATGAATGTAAAAAGTTAAATAAATATATTTATAAAAAAAGAAAAGAAAAGAAAAAAATGGGAAAAAATAGGATCCTTTCAGTATCATATCTCAAATTATGGTATGGATCTATAATCATAAGAAAGTAATCAAAACATTGTACTGGCTAAGGAATCAAAAGGTTGATCATGCATACAGTATAGAAAAGTGAATGAGCACAATAACTTCATACTTGAGAAACCCAAAGATCACAGGTACCGGGGCAAAAAAAACACCTTTCAATAAAAATTGCTCTGAAAACTGGAATGTAGTCTGGTAGAAACTAGAAATAGAGTAATGTCTCATGCCACATATCAAGATAAGCTCAAAATGGGTACATGATTGACACATGAAGTTAAATATCATGAGTAAATTAGTGAACCATGGGAGAAGTTATCTGCTACCTTAATAAATAGAAGAGTTCATAAGAATAATAGGAAACTGGGGAGGAGGAATCTTTCACAGAAATCTCCTTTCTAAAACATATGGTAAACAGAGTCAAATTTACAACAATAAGAGCCATTCCCCAATTGATAAAATGATCAAGGAATATCAATAGGTAATTTCTATTAGAGGAAATCCAAATTCTTATAACTTCATGCTAAAATGCTCTAAATTTCTAATAATAAGGGGAATGTAAATTAAAATAGTCTTGAACTTATATATTATACCCATCAGATTGGCTAAGATGACAAAAAATATAAATACTGGAGGACCTATGGATAAACCAGTATACTAATGCAATATTGGTAGAGTAGTAAACTAGTTCAACAATTCTGAAAATCAATTTGGAAGTATTCTCCTAAACTCTATATATCCTTTGGCTCAACAACAGTACTACTAAGTATGTACACTAAAGAGATCAAAGAAAGAGGAAAAGAATCCATATGTAAAAAATTATTTATAAAAGCACCTAAAATGATGGCAAAGATTTAGAAACTGGAAGAGATTCCCAGCAATTGAGAACTGGCTGGACAAATTACAGCATATGAATATAATAGAATACAATTGTACTTTAAGAAATGATAAAGTGGGTGGTATTAGAAAAAACTCAGGCAAGATATATAGGAATTTATGCAAATTAAAAGAAGCAGAAGTAGGAAAACAGTTTATACAATACCAACAATATTGCAAGGATAATGAACTTTGAAAGATTTAGTAACTAATCAATAAAATATCCAGCTATAACTCCCAAGAACTTACAATGAAACACGCTATCCACCTCCAGATGGAGAACCAATAGCCTGAGAATGCAAATTGAAGAATAGTTTTTTCTTTCTTTTTCTATATGTCTTTGTACAATGCAGAATTGTGTTTTACATGACTTTATATATTTGAAATGGATGTGTTTTTCTTGCCTTCCCATTTGGTGGGAGACAGCAGAAGGGAGGGAGAGAATTCAGAACTGAAAATAAAATTGAATTTAAAATGCTTAAAATATTTGAATATAAATCTACCTAAACACTGAAAACACTTGAATGAGTTCAATTTCAACATCCTCCTTAAAGAAATAAAGAATGGGGGTGGGGGTGAGGCGAAGGCCAGAGCCACGATGACAGAGTAGAAGGACGAGCCAACTCTAGCTATTTCCCCAAAGCCCATAAAATACCTGTAAAAAATGACTCTAAACAAATTCTAGAGCAGCAGAAGCCACAAAAAGACAAAGTGAAACAGATTTCCAGCCCAAGACATCTTGGAAGACTGACAGGAAAGGTCTATCACACTAGGCTCAAAGGGCAGCACAGCCTAGCCTTGGCTGCATAGCATGGACAGGCCTAAAGCAGGCTTCAGGGTGCAGAATCACAGGCAGAACCTGCAATCCCCATATTTCTCAAACCACAAATACCAAAGACAGCTTCAAAGGTCAATGAGAAATCTCTTTCACCTGAATGAGAAGGGAGGAGGGTTGGATCACAGCCTTGGCCCCAGGGTGGCAGCAATCATTGCAGCAGCAATTTCTACTTTTGGAGCCCTCTGCTTAAAGACACTAGGAGAAATGAGCAGCAGATTTGGGTCTCAGTTCTGAGTTGTGGTCCTGGAGTGAGGAGGACCACTGGCACTGCTGTGGTGGAACTGGTGGAGGCTTTGGAGAGGATCCTGGTAGAAAAACTTGTAGTTGCTTCCAGACTAGAGTGCAGGTCAGGAGAGAAATAAACTCTCCCCTGCCACCTTGGAGGAAGTTAGAACTTACAGGTCCCTAGAGTATACTCTGTACTTGACAAAGGATTCAAAAGTCAAATAACTGGCTTGGAAAATGCCCCAAAAGGGGGAAAAATAAGACTATACAAAGTTTTTTGGTAAAAAGGCATTTTCTTCCATCCTTTTGGTTGAGGAAGAATAAAGCATACCATTAGAGGAAGACATAAAAGTCAAGGCTTCTGCATGGAAAAACTCCAAAAAATATGCAGTGGGCTTAGGTCATGGAAGAGCTCAAAAAGGATGTTGAAAATCAAATAAGAAAGGAGGAGAAAAAAATGGAAAGAGAAATGAGAGTGATGAAAGAAAATCATGAAAAATGAGTCAACAGCTTGCTAAAGGAGACTCTCAAAAATGCTGAAGAAAATAACACCTTTAACAATAGACTAATTCAAATGTCAAAAGAGGTCCAAAAAGCCAATGAGGAGAATAATGCTTTAAAAAGCCGAATTAGACAAATGGAAAAGGAGCTTCAAAAGATCACTGAAGAAAACAGTTCTTTAAAAATTAGAATGTAGCAGATAGAAGTTAATGACTTTATGAGAAACTAAGAAATTACAAAACAAAACCAAAAGAATGGAAAAAATAGAAAAGAGTGTGAAATATCTCACTAGAAAAAGACCTGACCTGGAAAATAGATGCAGGAGAGACAATTTAAAAATTATGGCATTACCTGAAAGTCATGATCAGAAAAAGAGCCTAGACATCACTTTTCATGAGATTATCAAGGAAAACTGCCCTGATATTCCATAACCAGAGGGCAAAATAAATATTGAACGAATCCACTGATCACCTCCTGAAAGAGATCTGAAAAAGAAAAACTCCTAGGAATATTGTAGTCAAATGCCAAAGTTCCTAGGTCAAGGAAAAATATTGCAAGCAGTCAGAAAGAAACAATTGGAGTATTGTGGAAATACAAACAGGATAACACAAGATCTAGCAGCTTCTATAATAAGGATCAAAGGGTTTGGAAATGATACTCCTGAAGTCAAAGGAACTGGAATTAAAACCAAGGATCACCTACCCAACAAAACTGAGTATAATATTTCGGGAGAAAATGGTCATTCAATATTATAGAGGACTTTCAAGCATTTTTGATGAAAAGACCAGAGTTGCATAGAAAATTTGACTTTCAAACACAACAATCAAGAGAAGCATGAAAAGGTAAATAGGCAAGAGAAATCATAAGAGACTTACTAAAATTGAACTGATTATATTCCTATATGGAAAAATATTTGTAACTCTTGAGACTTTTCTCAGTATTTGAGTAGTTGGAGGGATTATTGACATATATATAGAGGACACAAACCTAAGTTGAATATGAAGGGATGATATCTAAAAAAATGAAATTTAGGGGTGAGAGAGGAATACATTGGGAGGAGAAAAGGAGAAATGGAATGAGGCAAATTATCTCTCATAAAAGAGGCAAGAAAAAATCTTTTTCAATGGAGGGGAAAAGGGTGAAGGTGAGAGGGAAAAAGTGAAGCTTACTCTCATCACATTTGAGTTGAGGAGGGAATAAAATGCACACTTAATATGATATGAAAATCTATCTTACACTACAAGAATGTAGGGGAGAAGGGGATAAGTGGAGTGTGGGGGGATGATGGAAGGGAGGTCAACTGAGAGGAGGGAGCAATTAGAAGTAAACACTTTTGGGGAGGGACAAGGTCAAAAAAGAGATTAGAAGAAATGGGGATCAGGGTAGGATGGAGGGAAATGTAGTTAGTCTTATACAACGTGACTACTATGGAAGTGTTTTACATAATTACACATGTGTAACCTATATTGAATTGCTTGTCTTCTCAGTGGGGATGGGTGGGGAGGGAGGGAGTAAGAGAAGTTGGAACTCAAAATTTTAGGAACAAATGTTGAAAATTGTTTTTACATGAAACTGGGAAATAAGAAATACAGATAATGTGGTATAGAAATCTATCTTGCCCTACAAGAAAAAAGAGAAAATGGAGATAAGGAAAAGGAGGGATGTGATAGAAGGTTTGGCAGATTGGGAGAAGGGATAATCAGAATGCATGGTGTCCTGGGATGGGTGAAGAGGAGAGATGGGGAGAAAATTTGGAACTCAAAATCTTATGGAAATAAATGTTGAAAGCTAAATAAATAAATTTTATAAAAGAGATAAAGAATGATTTTAATAGTTGAAGCAATATCAAGTCCCAATAGAACAAAGTGAAAATACAGCTGAAGTAAATTTACATCTTAATGGTATATTAATCAAAGGAGAACTTTACAGAACTTGATAAATAGTAACAAAATTTATTTGGGAAAAATAGTTTAAATTTCCAAATTGTAGTAGGAAAAAGATAGAGGAATGTCATTCCAAGACCTAAAATTATACCATGAAGAAGGAGATGTCAAAATCATTTGGTGGTAATGATGGTGATGGCAGTGGTGGTGGTGATGATGGTGGTGGTGGTAGTGATGATGATGATGAAATGTCAATGGAAGTGAATAGATAAGGGAGATAAATATCCTAGAATCCAATAAGCATGAAAAAAATTACTCTGGGAAAAGTATCCATTTCATACGGCATTATTTGGAAAATTAGAAAGCAATTTCACAGAAGTTAGACCTGAAATAAATTCAAAATGGATATTAAAGATGATATCATTAAAAAGATGAGAGAAGCACATTGACTATCTTTTATAACAATGATTTGGAAACACGTTATTAACCAAATGAAAAATGAAAGTACCAAAAGGTAAAATAACTAATTCTAACTACATCATATTGATAGGCTTCTGCACAAACAAAATTAATGCTTCTATGTTAAGAAGAGATGTAGTCAAATGGGGGAAAAACCTTTGTTATCAGATTTCTTAGATAAGAATTTGGTATCTTAGATATATCAGCAACTAACTAACCATACACATACACACCTATGACATAATATTATAATAAAATAGTCAAAAGTTATAAATAGTTCTCAAAAGTAATGTGAATTTTTAATGACTAAATGAAATAATGTCCCAAAACATTAATAATAAAAGAAAGGCAATTCAAAATAATCTCTTTCATACCCAGCAAGATGGCACAGATGATCAAATAAGAGAATAGTTAAAATTAAGGAGGAGGCTTTGTGTAAAGATTGAAATATAAGTGCTTTGCTGGTGAAACTGTGAATCACTACAGTTATGGAAAGCAATTTTGAATTATTCACATAAAGACTAAAATATCCATATCCTTTGAATCAGAAAGTCGCTAATAAGAAAAAACCCTCTAAATATAGCAAAATATTTATAGCATCACTTTTTGTATTAATAAAGAACTGGCAACAAAGCAGATTGGAAAAAGGCTAAACAAATTGTGATATATGACAGGAAGGGAATGTTACTCTGATTTAAGATATGATGAATATGATGCTTACAGAAACACAGGGAAAGATGTGAACTAATGAAGAGGAAAAATGCAAAGGGAAAAAAAGAACATACACTGACTTCAACAAAATAAATAGAAAGCATCTCAAAATCTCAAAGCAATCAAAAGTAATGTCACCAAAGTATAAAAATTAATAGTTCCCCCAAAGAAGAGAAATTTGTGTTGATCATGCCTCAGTCTTTTGCAGAAGTGAGGAGTCCATGGATTTGGAGTATTTCTAATATTTCAGTACTTTGAAATGTATTGACTTATTTTGCTGGATTTTTCCTCTTTCATTTAAAATTATTTATTATATGGAAAGGAGAAGTGAGTGGAAGAACTTTTATTGACATAATTATAGAATACATCAATAAAAGTTGTTCTAAAAGAATTCTGATTATTGCAGTTACCAACTATATTTCCAAAAGATGAATGTTGAAACATACTTCTCATCTCTTCAAAGAGAAGTAATGTATAAGCATTCCAGAATGAGAAATATATTTTTGTTCACAGACAATTATGTATTTCTTTTATTTGACTACATTAAA
This sequence comes from Potorous gilbertii, assembly GCA_028658325.1. Lineage (NCBI taxonomy): Eukaryota > Metazoa > Chordata > Mammalia > Diprotodontia > Potoroidae > Potorous > Potorous gilbertii. The sequence continues at coordinate 6,510 of JAQQSK010015731.1, forward strand.
ATTTTGCATTTAATGGGCAAGGGGAGGTGGGGTACAGATAAAGAGAAAGAGTACTATAACAAGGTGCCAAAAGAAGGAAAGAAATTATATAGAGAGATCTTGGATGAGGCACTGAGAAGGAATACGTGTTCAAACAAGAAAGCATCAAACTGACTACAGTCAGGAGAGTCTTGCAATTCATTGCCTAAGTGAAGCTGTCTAAATTAGTATTAGCAATATAGGAAGTTTCCAGTAAAATAGGCAGGTCAATCAGAAGTCAAAAATGAAGTTGCAGATTCCGTCATTTAGTTAGGAATAGAATGAAAGGAAAGAGGAGGACACAGTGAAGTATTTTTTAATATACAGAATATAAGAGGAGATTCAACATTAAACAAAGACAAGGAGGATAACTTAGAATTAATATGCTAAAGTTAGTAAAAAGGTACTAAATTTTTTACGTACAAAAATATTTAAGGGGTATTTAAGGGAGATTCTTAGTTTCAAATACAAAATAAATAAATATATGCTTCATAAAAGGAAAAAGAACTTATATCTGTTCTTTCTAAGTAGCCTCAAGCCAATATTTTGCTTTTCACTGAAAAGGTCATCCAGAATTAAAGTCATTTTCATGTTCAGTATCAACCATATGGCTTTACTTTGAAGACTCTAGGAAAGAAAGTTGTTCTTGCCAACATGTGACTTAGAGACCAAAATTTTAAACAGAACAGCAAATTTCAGGGAGTCATTAAAAGGAACAAGGTGTTCTGAGTCAAAAGCTTCAACTATTAATGCACTGACTTCTTAATTTCATCTGAGAAAAGCAAAAAAATCACAACATATATCATAATCAAGTGTCTTACTCTTTTCTATTCCCATAATGGGACAATAATCTATCACTTAAGCTTTGCTGAGTGTCAGAGATGCTTAAATTTTACTCTCTCCTCAGTCTCAGTCTCTGTCTCTCTGGTTCTGTCTCTTATCTGTCTGTCTCCCTGTTTCTTTCTCTCTCTCCTCATCCCTTCCTTTGCAATACACACACACACACACACACACACACACACACACACACACACACGTCTGTGTTTCTGTCTATACATAGATAGATAAATGGATAGATAGATAGATAGATAGATAGATAGATAGATGTAAGTATAGTCCAAATGAGTTTTTGTATGGACATGAAAGAATAAAGAGATACTTTACTTGTATTTTAAAATAGAGACTTATTGCCTACCAAAAAAGAAGAGAGGAGGAACACCTGAAGTTGCACTGCAACCTAAGTAAATTATTCTTGTTTATAAGACCCCTGAAATTGTTGAAAAAATGTTTGTAAAAATTTTCATATACTACTAAGTAATTTAAAATATATCAAAATATATGTGCTTAACTAGCAACAAAAATACTAGAATTAAGGTCCAAGACCTATTACTTGTAATATCTTATTAGAATACAAGTACAAACTGGGTTAAACATGTTAGAAAAGTTTATTATGATGTTACCAAAAATATGTTGAAAATAATCTAATTAATCAACTACAAATGAATACCAAGAAATCTGATACCTGAAAGTAACAAATCACCTAATAAAGAAGGACCGAGCAGATGAAAGTTAAGGAAGAAGGGGAGGAAATCTCACATTATAGGTTATACAGATATCCCTCAACATTTCTCTTTACATAGACAAAATTATTACAAGGTAGAAGGATGAAGAAAAAGAAGGGGGAGTATTTAACTCTTTAGAGGAAGGAGTCAGACTCTCAGATCAATCAACTAGTCAACAAGCATTTGTTAAGCATCTACCAGGTGCTGCTCACTGTGCTTAAGCCCTGGGTACAAAGAAAGGCAAAAGACTTCCTACTCTTAAGTAGCTGATGGTCTACTGGGAAAGAGAACATACAAACAACTATGAAGAAACTAGATATACAGGATGAATTAGAGGTTATCCACAGAGGAGAAGCATTAGCATTAAAGGACATCATGAAAGAATTTTTGGAGAAAGTAAGACTTTTGTTAGGACTCGAAAAAGTTTGGGAAGCCAGGAGGCAAACAAGTTGGGGAGGGAGAAAATTCCAGAAATGAGAGACAGCCAGTGGAAATGTAGTCAGTCAGAGGACATGGAGTATCCTTTGGGAGAAACAGAAACGAAGCCGGTGTCACTACTAGGACGGGGTGAGTAAGATATAAGAAAATTGGAAAGGTTTAAGTGTGAATCATGTTATGAAGGACCTTGGATGACAGAGGACTTTATATTTGATCATGGAATTGATAGTAAGTCACTCGAGTTTATTCAGGGGGAGGAGGAATGTCTATATGGCATGGTCAGACATGCTTTTAGGAAGATTAATTTGACAGCACAGTGCAGAATGGACTGGAGTCAGGAGAAAACGACTGCCTATCAGGAGATGAAGAAATGCATACTGTAGAAAAGAGCATTAGAAGAGGAAAAGATAAATAGTGATATCTGGTGACTCAATGCTTAGGAGTATTGAGGCAGTATTTGTCCACCTAACAATGTCCTCTCGGGACATCTAAGAAATGATGAAAAGTTGCTCAGGACTTAAAAGACTGGGTGATGACTACCCACTTTTGGAATCAAGAAGGCAATTCTAGAGATTAGGAAGTTTTATTAAAGAAACTAAAGATTGTAGAGACATAGGTGTTGGTTTTTAGCACTGCTGCCATTAAAAGACAAAGTGATAAGAAATGCATAGGACAACAGTTTCAGGATGGCATTGGATTTACAGGTCACAGAGTGATATATAATAAAGACTTCTGGACAAAGCTTTCATTGCATACAGTGATCTTGTTCTGCTCACTTCATTTTGCATCAGTTCATATAAGGCTTCACAAGTTTTTTCTGAAACCATCCCCTTTGCCACTTCTTATGGCACAATATTCCATCATAATAATATACCATAACTTGTTCAGGCATTCCCCAATTGATGCGTACCCCTCAATTTCCAGTTCTTTGCCATCACTGTAAAAATTGCTAAATATTTTTGTACACATGGGTCCTCACACACTGTGGTCATTGCTGTGTACAAAGTTCTCCTGGTTCTGCTCCTTTCACTCAGCATCAGATCATATAGATCTTACCAGGCCTCTCCAAAGTCTTCCTATTCATCATTTCCTATAGTGCAAGAGTATTCTACTACATTCATATACCATAATTTATTCAGCCATTCCCCAATTGAAGGGCAACCCTTTGATTTCCAGTTTTTGACCACCACAAAGAGGGCTGCTATATATATTTTTGTACATGTGGGACCCTTTCCCATTTTTGTGATCTCTTGGGAATATAGTCCTAGAAGATATTGCTGGGTCAAAGACTATGCACATTTTTGTAGCCCTTTGGGAATAGTTCCAAATTGCTCTACAGAATGGTTGGATCAGCTCACAGCTCCATCAACAATCAATTAGTGTTCCAACTCTCCCACATCTTCTCCAACATTTATCATCTTTCTGTTTTGTCATGTTAGCCAATCTGATATGTGTGATGTGGTATCTCAGAGTTGTTTTGATTTTTATCTCTCAAATCAATAGTGATTTAGAGCATTTTTTCATATAACTATAGATATCTTTAATCTCTTCCTCTGAAAACTGCCTGTTCTTATCCTTTGACCATTTTTCAATTGAGGAATGACATGTATTCTTGTACATTTGATTCAGTTCTCTATAAATTTTAGAAATGAGGCCTTTATCACAGACACTACTTGCAAAAATTCTTTCCCAGTTTTCTGCTTCCCTCCTAATCTTGACTGCAATGCATTTGGTTGTGCAAAAACTTTTCAGTTTAATGTACTCAAAATTATCCATTTTGTACTTCGTAACACTTTCTACCTCTTTTTTAGTAAAAAATTCTTCCCTTCTTCACAAATCTGATATACTATTCCTTGCTCCACTAATTTGTTTATAGTATCAATCTTTATACCTAGATCATGTACCCATTTGAACTTTATTCTTGGGTACGATGTCAGGCATTGGTCTATGCCTAGTTTCTGTCACACTTTTATCCAGTTTTACCAGCAATTTTTGTCAAACAGTGAATTATTATCAACCTGTTTTTCATGCTTTTCTTGTATCTCTCTCATTTCTCTTCCCAGTTTTTCCTCCACCTAACTTGATTTTCAAAATCCTTTTTGAGCTCTTCCATGGCCTGAGCCCATTGGATATCTATTTCAGATGTTTG
>JAQQSK010015732.1:0-10676 GCA_028658325.1 Potorous gilbertii
CAAAACTACACAGTTATGGCCTACATTGAATTGCATGCCTTCCCAAAGGGAATGGGTGGGGAGGGAGCGATGGGGAGAAACTGGAACTTAAAGTTTTAGGACCAACTGTTGAGTTTTGTTCTTGCTACTAGGAAATAAGAAATACAGGTAATGGGGAATAGAAAGTTATCTGGCCCTACAGGACAAAAGAGAAGATGGTGTAAGGGAAGGGAGGGATGATAGAAGAGAGGGCAGATTGGTGATATGGGTAATTAGAATGTCCAGTGTATCGGGGAGGGGGGAGGGGACAAATGGGGAGAAAATTTTGGAACCCAAAATCTTGTGAAAATGAATGTAAAAAGTTAAATAAATTTATTTAAAAAAATAAAAAAAAATTAAAAAAAAGAATGCAAACAGTTCAACTTTAGTAATTCCCTTATGATTTCTCTCTCCTCTTTACCTTTTCATGCTTCTCTTGATTATTGTATCTGAAAGTCAAATTTTCTATTCAGTTCTGGTCCTTTCATCAAGAATGCTTGAAAGTCCTCTATTTCACTAAATATCCATTTTTCCCCCTGAAGTATGATACTCAGTTTTGCTGGGTAGGTGATTCTTGATTATAATCCTATCTCCTTTGACTTCTGGAATATCATATTCCACGCCCTTCGATCCCTTAATGTAGAAGCTGCTAGATCTTGTGTTATTCTGATTGTATTTCCACAATACCCAAATTATTTCCTTCTGGCTGCTTGCAATATTTTCTCCTTAACCTAGGAACTCTGGAATTTGACTACAATAAACCTAAGTTTTCCTTCTGGGATCTCTTTCAAGAGATCTTTCCATTTCTATTTTGCCCTCTGGTTCTAGAATATCAGGGCAGTTCTCTTTAATGATTTCTTGAAAGACAATGTCTAGGTTCTTTTTTTGATCATGATTTTCAGGTAGATCAATAATTTTGAAATTATCTCTCCTGGATCCATTTTTCACGTCAGTGATTTTTTTTCCAATGAAATATTTCACATTGTCTTCTATTTTTTCATTCGTTTGGTTTTGTTTTATAATTTCTTGATTTCTCATAAAGTTACTAGCTTCCATTTGTTCCATTCTAATTTTCAAGGAATTATTTACTTCACTGAGTTTTTGGACCTCCTTTTCCATTTGCCCAATCCTACTTTTTAAGGCACTCTTCTCTTCATGAGTTTTTTGGATCTTTTTTGACATTTGGATTAGTCTATTTTTTAAAGTATTATTTTCTTCAGTATTTTTCTGGGTCTCCTTTAGCAATCTGTTGACTTGTTTTTCATGATTTTATTCCATCACTCTCATTTCTCTTCCCAGTGTCTTCTCTAATTCTCCTACTTGATTTTCAGAATCCTTTTTGAGCTCTTCCATGGCCTGAGACCAATTCCTATTTTTCTTGGAGGCTTTGGATGGAGGAGCTTTGACTTTGTCGGATCTTTTGGTTGTATGTTTAGATATTCTTTGCCACCAAAGTAAGATTCTATAGTGTGAGGTTTTTTACACTGTTTGCTCATTCCCAGCCAAATACTTAACTTTCCAGCTGTTTGCCAAGGTAGGACACTGTTTCCAGGGGGTAGGTGTACTGTCTCAGGCTTCGGGGCTTTGTATCGGAGGCATCTGGGGGCCTGGAGTTCCTGAAGCAGCCACTGCCACCGGTGCTGCCTCCTCCTCTGAGGTGACCTGTCAGTCAGACCAGGTTCCACAGAATTTTTCCACTGACCTTCCATGATGTCTTTAGCATTTGTGGAAACTGCCACAGCTGCTCTGACCCTGTCTGTGCTGGTGCAGTCCACACTCTCCACTCTACTCCACTCCTAGCCCAGTGAGATAAACACTTTCTATTGATATCCCAGGCTGTCTCAGGCTGAAGATGTTTCCCTCTGTCATTTTGTGGGTTCTGCAGCCCTAGAATTTATTTAGAGTCATTTTACAGGTATCTGGAGGGGTTTGGGGGAGAGCTCTAGCAAGTCCTTGCTTTTACTCTGCCATCTTGACTCTGCCCCCCATGAATAATTATTATAAGGAAGACAGTCCTCCTTTTAATTCTACTCTGTACTTGCACTAAGGGAAGATCACGATGAAAAAGGACTGAGCTAGACCAGTAGATATAAATTAGATTTATCATATTTTACAATTAAGAATCATTAGAACAAGGAAGGGTTACAGGTAGAGAGGAAGAGATAAGGATCAGATAAACAGGTATCAATAGCTCCCCCTTCAGCCAAGTTAGACGTTGCCTCTACTACATGCAGAAAATGAAGCTCTTGCCCAGTGTTCCATGATGCCAGCATCCTTGTCCACCTCTTTATTGACACAGTGGATACTGACACAGAAAGACCTGAAGTCAAATCTGGACTCAGACACTGATTTATCAGATGTGTAACCCTGGGCAAATCACTTCAATAAAGAAAAAAAAGGTTAGCCTCAGTTTCCCCATCTCCCTCCCAGAAGATCAAACAAGATAATACTTGTGAAGTGCTTACACAGTCCTTACATAAGCAGGAGCTGTATAAATGTTTGCTCCCTTGCCCCTTCCCCAAGTATGCCATTGTGTCCTAATAAGGACTGAAGTACATGTGGTGGAAGGACACCTAATTACAGGCAGCTCTATGCTTGGAAAAAGTTACAATTATGAACCTCACTGTCATATTCCCAATCTTCTTTCCAGTTCCCATCTCCAAATCAGCTTCATAGCTACATCAGAGAGAGCTCCAGCTTCAAAAGAGGGAGACAGCAGATGGACAGGGAAGAAATGGACTTGTTCTTGATAGCAGTTGAGACCTAGATCTCATTTTCCTAGAGGAAAAAATGCTATAACCAACGGTTGGACATATTGTAATTCTATAGTTCAGTTACACTTGTTCAGTCCTTCAGTTGCGTCCAACTTTTGGTGACCCCATGGATCACAGTCTACCAACAGTGTGGGTCGGGGTTTTCTTGGCAAGGATACTGGAGTGATTTGACATTTTCTTCTTCATGGATTAAGGCAAAAGAGGTTAAATGACTTGCCCAGGGTTACACAACCCATTAAGTGTCTGAGGTTACATTTGAACACAGGAGCATTCCTGATTCTAGGCCCAGCACTCAATCCAATAAGCTGTCTAGCTGCCAATGACTTACCGACACTTCTGTAGATTATTCAATTAACCAAACTGGACTTAATAATATTGTTTTAATGAAGTAATGAATTGTATTTCAAGTTCCAAACAATCACTTTACAAGTGAACTTTGGGAAGGCAACTACATTATAAAGTTGAGACTTTCTATATATGTAAAGTAAACCCATGAAAATTCCTTGAATACTTAACTGAAAAAGTGTTTCCAATGACACATGCATTTCTTAATCTAAGTGTCATGGTAAATTAATAACATCAATAACTGTAAGTCATAGGGTCACAAATAATAATCAGTTACTATTGGGTAATCATGTGATCACCTTGTAGATTAAAAAAGTAATTAACATAATCTAAAAACTTCAAAAGGGGTAAAATGAAATATATTAAATTGGAAAACTGTTTTCTAATTGAAAGATAATATTAAATGAAGACAATACTGAATAATACAAAAGGAGTATTAGCCTGGGTATTATGGTAAGATCTCTGATTCAGCTACTGCCTATATACTGCAGCGTTTATAAAAATTGTGCAGTGTCTCACTTTCCAGGTTCTGTAAGGTGCTCTGGGTCATCTTTATTTTCCTGTTGAAGTCAGAAATCCTGAGCTTTGGATTAATTCAGTAACTGGAATTATCCCCATTCTGGGAGGTTGACAATTATTAGCTAGTCTTTTTTCTGCCATGTTCTTTAAGCAGAACCAACAATTGGCAAGTAACTGTGTAGACACTACTGGAGCACTGTGCCAGATTCATGGGGAAGGCAAGCATTATTTATGGATTTCTTTCTTTCTCTTTTACTGTTAGTCTAGCTGCTGGAATTATCTAATTTCTTTCTGGTTTAGAGACTTTTCTGAAAAAAGTTTTCCTTTCCATTTTATCTTCTCTCTTAAATGTAATCTTGCTACAACCTTTCAGGATCAGAATTCTAGCGTCACTGACATCCTTGATCAAAGTCATTAACACAAAAGATTCCAATCTTTTAGTCAACAAATACATAGTGAAAGTTGACTGTGTGCCAGGCATTGTGACTAGCTAACTGAGGAACTGATCTATAACTGCCTCACTAAAAACCACACAATTTCAAAAAACCAAAGTTGAAGAATTTGCCTGGTTGGATTTTTATAATTATACACCCTTCCTTTACTAATGATTTTTGGAAACTTGGAAGTGCCTTGAAGGATTCTGGCAAACTCAAACCATCTCAATCAATCAACAAGCATTTATTATCTCCTGACCTGGCCTCTTCCTGCCAGCAAGGGATTAGATAGATGTCATTCCTTTGGATGCTGGTCTCCAAAGCTGGATTCTTCCCACTTGAAAGGTACCCTTTCCCCTTCCAGGAAACCAGAGAGCCAATATTCCTCCATGCAGTTGTTCTGATCTGAACACCTGCTGCCAGCAAGATACCATTATGTCTTGTTCCAGTTTCCTAGGTTGACTGCTTCCTTCTAGCAGATCAAAGAAATAACATTTCATAGGTGCTGGTCCCCTGGACTGGCCCTTTCTGCCTGCTGGTAAGTAGAAAAATGACACTGCTTCATGTGCCAGTCTCCTGACCTGGTCTTTTCCTGTCAGGAGGGCTTAACAGAGACCACTAATCCCCTATATTGGTCTCCTTGCTTGCAGGAGATCCTTCCTGCCTGCTGAGGACAGAGACATCCATGTTTGCTGCTCCTTCTGCCTATCTCCTGGCCTTCCTATTTGCAGGAATAAGAGAGAAACACTATTCCATAAGATCCCATCACTGACCCCATCACTTGAACTACCTGATATACTGAGGAAAATAACCTGAAGCTGAACTCCTCATAACGGTATTAACACTCCTGAATTCATTTGGCCATGATCATCTTACTATTTGGTCATATCGTCCCCAACCCCAACTCCAATCCCAAATGCCCAGGTCTCCATCACCTTCAAACCAACCAACCTAATGTCCCACACTAAAGCTAACCACCCTCTCCACTGTGCACTGTGGAAGGCCTATTCCATAAGCAACACACTTCCTTTCCCCTGTAAACCTTTTCCTCTTCCACTGTTGCCATCTTCTAGCCTTCACTGAAGCCTAGTTCCCTTCTGATGACAAAACTCTCCAAACTACCCTTTCCAGTACTCATTCCCCTCAATTCATTGGTCTAGTTAGGGAGTTAAACTGTTCCTTGCTCCCCAGTGCTACTTCTGGGTTCTCCCTCACCTCTGTCACTTGGTGATTTCATCAGTTCCCATGGATTCAATGACCATCTCTATTTTGATGATTTCAAATCTACTTACAGAGCCCGAACTCTCTGCTGACCAACAGTCTCTCATTTCCAATTGCCTACTGGACATTTGGAACTTGTTGTTTCATTATCTTTGCCTAAAACCCTTCCCTCTCCAACCTTCCTCATGACTCTCAAGAGCAACGCCATCCTCCCGGTCCCTCAGGTTCACAGTCTGGATGTCATCCTGAATTCTTCAGTACTTATCATCTCCCATAACCAATCCAATGCCAAGGCTTACTGATTTTACCTTAGCAACATCTTTCATATTCCCGCTCTGCTCTCTTCTGACACCACCTCTACTCTGGTGCAGACCCTCCTCACCTCATGCCTAGACTTTCACAGCAGTGTTCCCCAGTCCCTGTTAATTCTAGTGATTTCTTTCTGTTGATTATTTCCATGAGAAAAGAATAAACATTTAAGTGCCTACTATGTGCTAAGTGCTTTATAAACATTATCTAATTTGATATAACTCTGTGAGCTAGGTGCTATTATTTTCCCCATTTTAGGGTTACAAGACATGCCCAGGGTCACAGAGCTGGGAAGTGTCTGAGTTCAATCTAAACTGAGTGCTTCCTGAATCTGGGCCAGTGATGTATTATCCACTGTGCTACCTAGGATATCATTTGTTTGCACAGAGGTATTTGTATGCCATTCCTGAACTCCACTCCCATTAAAAAAAGCTCTCAGTTCTCTGTGAAAAGAGACAATCATCCTTAGGGCACGTGCTTCTCAGGCTTTTCTTATGAGGTCAGAGAACTTGGGCTGGAAAGGCCATGAGAGGACATCCAGTGCAGTGCCTTTATTTTACACATGAGAAAATACAGGTCCAGAGAAGTTGGAAGACTTGCCCAAAATCACCCAGCTAGTACATGACAGTTGTGAGAAAACAAATCAGATGTGAGTACAACAGCTTGCAAACCTTAAAAAGATCTACTGGTCAGTTACTGTTAATCTGATTGAGTGGTGTTTTGATTTCATTGATAGAGGGAACTTCTAATGTGGAAAATTGTTTCCCTGATGCTAATGTAAGGACTCATAGTGGCCAAGGTGCGGTGAGAGCTGAAGGGATTTGTCAGCAGTATGCTGGTCGTCAGTGTGTGAAAGGTGCAAGACTTAAATGTTATCCCAATTTCAAGACTCCTCATTCCCCACCTCTACAATTTCCCAATTACTATTATTAATAAGTACAACCTGAAGTATAGATAACAGATTTGATGTACAGGTACCCCCTAAAAGAAAAGAATTTATTTGAAAAAGGATAAAAAGACAATCCCAACCAAATTAGTTTATAATGCCTATTAACTACAAGCCACAGTTCAACTGAAATAATACCTTTAAAATCAACCTATATGGCCAGTGCTCAGAGAAATACAGTGAAAGTACAAATGGTAAAGAAACCCTCTTTGACTCAAGTGAATTTTAATGGAGCAAAAAAAAATACAATATTGCTATATCTTATTTATTCATAAAATCTTCCCTTAATATTTTCACTCTAAAATGGAAAGGAGAAATTATAAAAACATCTGCAACACATTGTTACTCTTAATATTCTTTAGGATCTTTACTCCCATTTTTTAAAAAAAAAGTCCATACAACAATAAGTAGTAAAGTCAACTTCAATAATGTGGAGTAAACATTTCTCCCTTTTCCAGGACAGCAAAAGGTTGCTTAACATAAGGGTGTGTGTGTGTGTGTGTGTGTGCGTGTGCGTGTATGTGTATGTGCTGTGTCTGTGGGTGGGTGAGTGTGCATGGGTGAGGGTATCTGTGTGTATGGGTGTGGTGTGTGGGTGTGTCTGTGTGTGGGTGGGTGTGCATGTGTATGTGTGTGTGTGTGTGTGTGTGTGTGTGTGTGTGTGTGTTCAAGGATAGGTGCAAAAGCATCAGAGAGAGCAAATTCAAGCAACTAAACTAAAAAGTGTGCTTAACGGATTTTCCTGTTTTTGAATTAATTTCAGAACAAAACAAGTGGCAAGATGCTACAGTTTCAGGATGGTGCCACTACCTCCCCACAAACAGAGGCATAGTGAGAATGGAGGGAAGAAGGGAAAGAAATCAGCAATAGAGCCCAAGCCCAGAACAGCTTAAGGAGGGAAAGAGGTTAAAGATGCTGAGGGGAAGTGAGCTCACATAAAACCCAGGCAATGTTATGACAACCGGCAATTCCTTGAACCAAAATTTTCTACCCGGGCAAAGAAATAGTATTTTATGCTTAGAGAAGCCTCTGCGGCCAGCAGTAGGTGCTATTTAAAAATACAAAAAGAAGGCAGCAGCTGGAGATGCAAATTACATGCCACAATTTATTATTAAAATACAGGATAGGAAAAGAGAAATATTCCAAGGGGAAAACTGGTAAATGTAGAATATTTTTTAGTTAATGTACTGATAAGAACACATTGACACATTATGACACAATACAAATACGCATACATGTACATACACACATATATGTATTAAAAATCACAATTTTCCTGACACACCTGCTCTGTAAAAATTATTTTACAGACAACTCACAATCTTTGAGCTTCTCTACAAACTACATAAAGACACTCCCTACCCAGTTAGTTTATAATGCCTATTAACTATGAGCCACAGTTCAACTAAAATAATACCTTTAAAATCAACCTATATGGCCAGTTAATTCTAGGATAATTCTACAATATGACTCAACATTAAGCAAAGTAAATTTTAATCCATTCTATAGTAACTCTACTATTCATTTTCCAAGCCCTCCAACATGATCTCTCACAAGCCAGAGAAATGTGAGAATTCACAATTATGGTAAAGAACTCCAACATGAGAATCATTTAAAAAAAAGAGGGCGATGGGGTGGTGGAAACATGCAAGACCAGCTTACTAAAAGTAAACTAGTGATACAAATGTGGGGAGAGAGACAAAGATGAACATAAAAAGAAGATACAGAAAGAAAATGTTAACTTGGAAGAAGGTTTTATTCTCTCTATACTTTAAATTTAAAAAACTGAATCAAAGTATTACATTTATTTTATGATAATTTTTGCAAAGTACAAGCAAGGGGGAGAACAAACTGTATTTTAAACAGAAATTTCATTATAAAACTATGTAAATTTACTTCAAACACTAGCTTCTTATGCTTAAAATTGTTTTAAACCTTTAAGATTTATCAGTACTTAATAGAACCACATGTTCACAATTCATATTTTTGGCTTTTTTCAAAAGCTAATAATAACAAAAGGCATCAAAGTACCTGTCACTAGCAGCTATCTGCCCTTATTGATAACTTAAGAGCCTTTGGCTTTGCCATATGAAGTTTAATTTCCCAAAGCGGTCAATTAGATCTTGGTAATATCCTCATTGGTGAGTTATTGCTTAAGGATATCATGGAAGTCTCTTCTACCACCTTCATCCTTGCTTTGTTTCCTGCAATTCAAGAAGTCTACTTTTTTTTAATTTCCTTTGAGGATATCAAAGATCACGATAGCAGAAAAGTTAAGGAAATAGTGTAACAGTAACACAACCTCTACTATAATCTTTATAGTGAAGCAGAAATCTTACAAATTGTTGGTTTACTGATATGAGTAGATTCAGTCATGTTCTGACCTTGATGTCTACTAAGAATTTAAAAGTCTGAATGTACAAATTAAATCCAAGGGCTTCACTCCTAAAATATCTTTTATTTATATGAAATCTGAAGAAGCTTTCAAGTGTTTACTTCAAATAGATTACTAAACATCTCACCCCTATTATAAATGTCAGTCATTGCACTTTTAAAATAAAAGCTTGCTTTTTAGACATTTAACCAAGTAATTTTGCAAGGCAGTAGCTGTCTTCTAATGTGTAAGTATCTTCTCTAAAAAGATGGAAAAAAATCATGTGTACGCAAGGAAATCCCTAATAAATAACATTTCCATTTCTCTTACTCTTTTCCTTTAAACACCTCAAGTTCCTTTAAGAAAATATTAAATTCAGCTATGTTCATCATTTGTCAATACCCCATATCTCATCAGAACTAAGCCTCCCACTCTCCAGATAAGCTCTGTAGCCCCATAACATCCTGGAAATGGGGGCCAAGGCATAACACTACAATCTTGACACCTGAAAGCAGCCTTCTCAGGGGTTAGGAAATCTGGACAACTTAGGGGATAAGTAGTTAATATTTTAGACCTTCAAAAAGAAAATCTGGGGGGGGGGGGTGGAGCCAAGATGGCGGAGTAGAAAGACTCACATTTGCTAGCTCCGAACCCACAGCCCATGGATTTCCTCTAAAAAGAACTCCCAACAAATTCTGGAACAGTGGAAGCCACACAGCAACACAGTGAAGGAGATTTCTGTTCCAGAGAGCCCTAAAAAACCGACCCCAAAGGTCCATCGCGCCCCGACCAGGAGCGGAACCCTCCCCTCCCCTGCCACGCGAGCAGAGCCGAGCAGGCGTCTGGGAAGGAATCTCCAGCGGCCGCAAAGGTCCCTCCACCCACAGATGCACAGGTCAGTGAGAGAGATGGGCTGAGAAGGGAGCGGGGTGTCTCCAGGACTCAGGCCCCCTCGGGAGGCGGTGGCAGCAGCAGCGGGCAGCCAGAGGCTCCCAGAGCAGGCAGGAGCTCAGCAGCAGCTCCATTACAGAAGGTCTCTGCATAAAACCCCCTGAGGGAACTCAGCCTGGGAGGCGGCCCTGCCCCCACCTGAGCACCAGCAGATAAGCTCCCATTAAATAGCAGCCAGGCCTGCTGCCGAAAGCCCTGAGGCTGGGGAGCAGCATTTGAATCTCAGACCCCAAGTACTAGCTGGGCGGACCTAGGCCAGGGGTGGAGAGGATTCTCAGAAGTCAAGTAACTGGCTGGGAAAATGCCCAGAAAAGGGAAAAAAACTAAGACCATAGAAGGTTATTTTCTTCAGAAGATGATTCCGCCATTTCTCTCTGACAAGGAAGACCAATGCTTACCATCAGGTAAAGACACAGGAGTCAAAGTCTCTGTATCCCAAACATCTGAAATAGATATCCAATGGGTACAGGCCATGGAGGAGCTCAAAAAGGATTTTGAAAATCAAGTTAGACAGGTGGAGGAAAAACTGGGAAGAGAAATGAGAGAGATGCAAGAAAAGCATGAAAAACAGGTCCATACCTTAATAAAAGAGACCCAAAAAAATGCTGAAGAAAATAACACCTTGAAAAATAGGCTAATTCAATTGGAAAAAGAGGTTCAAAAAACCAATGAGAAGAATGCTTTCAAAAGCAGAATTAGCCAAGTGGAAAAAGAGGTGCAAAAGCTCACTGAAGAAAATAGTTCTCTCAAAACTAGAATGGAACAGATGGAGGCTAATGACTTTC
>JAQQSK010015733.1:0-10676 GCA_028658325.1 Potorous gilbertii
AGGATGGAGGGAAATATAGTCAGTCTTGCACAACACGACTATTATGGAAGTCATTTGCAAAACTACACAGATATGGCCTATATTGAATTGCCTGCTTTCCCAAAGGGAATGGGTGGGGAGGGAGGCATGGGGAGAAGATGGAACTCAAAGTTTTAGAAACAGCTGTTGAGTATTGTTCTTGCTACTAGGAAATAAGCAATACCGGTAATGGGGAATAGAGAGTTATCTGGCCCTACAGGACAAAAGAGAAGATGGGGACAAGAGAAAGGAGGGTGATAGAAAAGAGGGCAGATTGGTGATAGGGGAAATTAGAATGCTGGGTGTATTGGGGTGGGAGGAGGGACAAATGGGGAGAAAATTTGGAACCCAAAATTTTGTGAAAATGAATGTAAAAAGTTAAATAAATAAATTTATATTTAAATAAAAAAATTTTATTGCTCTTTTGTTTTATTTGGCACAGTATATCCTTATTATGTCACTCTTTCCCATAGAGTTCTCCAATGATAAAAAGAATTGTATGAAACAAATAAAAAGACTGGTTATATCCGATGGCTTGAAAAAAATTTATTGGAACACAAACCAAGAGCTGGAAGAGACTAGTGCAGACATCTAATTCAACCATATCAATTTACTAAAAAGAAAAGCAAACAAAAAGAAAAACCTGAGGCCAACACAACTAAAATTACTTACCCAAGATCAAACAGCTAATACATTTCAGAGAGAAAATTTTGAATCAGCTTCTCTGACTACTGAACTCAAGTTTTTTCTGCCATACCAAAGCATTTTCCTTTTAGTTCAGCACAATTCTGTCAATAAGGGTTTCCTTGACTGTCCCTAAACATGAGCTTCACAAAGGAAAAATAACACAGAGTTCATCTAAAAATTGGCCCAAACTCAGCATTCTTCATTGTTTTCATCTGTTTTTAAAGGTTCTTGTGTTTATCAGATATTAATAATAGCAGTTTTTTTTAAATTGTAAGATGTAAAAGGAATGTTGTTGTTACCAAAGGATAGCAAGGATGTCCCAGTACTAGGTAAGGTTCTATAACTGATCAAGAAAGGATACTTGGAGAAAAGGGAGATGCAAATGAGTCTTAGAGATATAGCCATGGTTTAGCATCCAAAGGCCTTCAGAAAGGTTAAAAATTTTATAAATGCTGCTAGCCCACTCCTCTTCACTAATTTCTCCTTAGCTCTTGCAATTACTGGGGTTTTTTATGGAATTTTTTTTTAATTTATAGTAAGAGTTGGTCAAAATTTCTCACAATATTTATAATCACAGCATAAAGCAAATACTTTGGCAAATGATTGTGTGGAGTTATAAAAACTTTATAAATTGGTTACAAAATAAGGATTTTCTTTTCTTTGCAACAGGCATTACCCCTAAATATCCATAGGCAAGGGAAACCTAGGTGATGCAGTGAATCAAGCACTGACCCTTCAGCTAGAAAGGTCTTACTTCAAATCTGGCCTCACTCTTATCAACTGTGTCAGCCTGAGCAAGTCACTAAACCTGATTGCCTATACACAAACACACACACATATGTACACATATAGAGGTAACAATATTGTTGCCAACTTTCAATCCTGAGCATTTTCTAGGACTTGCTTTGTTATAAAACATAACAAACCCTTAAAATACAGGTTGGGTGTACCTACAAGAAGCACATATCCTAAAAAATCCTTGTTCTTTTATTCTTATACAACAAGTACAAAGAATATACTTTTAAACAAGTCTTTATTTAATAAATTGGTAGCATAGTCAACATTCAAACATGATAGAAAAGAAAATCAGTGTTCATAGGGATTCACCAGTTTTGTTCAGATTTGAGAGCACATGACAAAAGCCTCATCTGCCCAATAAGTTAAAAAAACAACAACACTTAGAGTTATTGGGAAGTTATTGCACTGTCCTTAAAAAGACACCAGGATGAGGAACTCTGTAGTCCAACTTTATCAGTAATTTCAACATTCTGTGTCTAGGGTACCTTAGCAGAGGTTCTTTGTCAACTCCTCTGTTTCAATTTGCCTCAGAGAACTGAGCCAATAAGCAACTTTGTGTTTCCCTTTATTCCTTCAACTGTCTTACTTTATAATGATGTTTTAGGTACAGTTGCATTTTCTTACTTAACTCACAGTATTGATGATTAGAACTAGTGCAAGTTAAGGTATTGACCATCTAAGGTAATTTTACCCCCTCCAACAGCCCAGACAGAAAGCAATTTCCCAAAACTACATCCCCTTCAGTAACATTTCTTTGTGAGGTAACAGTAATCTTGGCTCAAATTTTCTAGAAGGCAAGAATCTTAAGATTTTGCACTGTTTGATTCTTTGTTTTTTCTGCTGCTTGGTGATTTTGAAGAATTTGCTTTGATCCATGGATCTTTAAGGAGCTCCATCAGTGTCAGTTTTTGGTAAAGATTGTGCTTCAAAAGTCTTGAAATGAAATCTCTAGCCCCTTCTGTTACAAAGTCAGGGAACTTATATTCAACATTTGAAATGCTTCTGTTAGTTTCTTGATATGGTTCTTCCTCAAAAGGAGGTTTCCCAACTAGAAATTCATAGCACATAACTCCAAGATTCCAAACATCCACCTTTTCATCATGCATCCTGCCTTCAGTCATCCTAGGAGGTAATCAAGTGTACCACAAAGAGTTGTCTTCCTAAATGATGGGGCATGAACTGACCAGTCAAAATTTACAATCTTCAGCTTTCCCTCTGATCCAAGTACTAAGTTCTTTGCCCTAGTATCTTAATGAATCACCTTTTTGGAGTGGCAATATGATAAGGCATCTGCCAGTGCTGTGATATAAGTAGCTGTTCTTTGTTCATCAAACTTTGAAACCTTTTGAAGCTCTTTATAGACTTTTCCACGAGGTACATATTATAAAATAAGGTAAACTCTTGTGACATTATGAAAATAACCATATATTCTCAGAATATTTGGATACCTAAGATGAGACTGTATTTCTACTTCTTACCTCATCTCATGTACAACTCCTATTACTTTTTCCAGTTGGGCCTTAAAAAGTACTTTAAGTGCCAAGATAAACTTGCTTTGCTTCTCTTGTGCCAAGTAAACATTTCCAAACTTTCCTTTTCTCAAAGTGCTACCAATTTCAAAGTCATCCAATGCCCACTGCCTTTCTTTTGTTTCCTCTTTTTCTACTTTGGTGATTCTCCCTTTCCAGAAGTGTTTGCAGATACTGGTCTCTGAGAATGCTCAGTGTCCAAAGTCCTATTTGGTGGTCTTGATGCAGGATGAATTACAGGTGCTGGTTGTGACTTCTGTGGCTGTGGAGTGTGAATTGCTTTATGACTAGACACACTCTTTTGTGCCTGGGAAGAAACTAGAAGAGTATTTGATGAACATAAGACTCACTGAGCTTGCCCCCTACTTGTAGGCAACTGATTCTGAGAAGAAATCTGCTGAGTCACAGGCCAACATTTTGGATCTTCCCCACGTGGAGTTGTCATCTTATTGCTTGGTCCTGAAACACTGTTTTCTTTAGATTTCTCCATGTTGCTTTGCCCAGGAAAGATTAAACTCCTGGAAGTCACAAGCCTCCCTCTGGCCTCAAGTCAGATCTTCTCAGTAGGTTGCTGGAAAAGCAAAATAAGATAACTTCTACCATTTGAATTCACAATTACTAGGATTTAACTGACTAGGTAGCTGCATCAATGGCATGTATAGATTCAGTGTGCTGGGGAAATGTGCTTTCACGGTTCCCTGTTGGATGTCTTTAGAGCCATTATAATCAATTCTTACTAAAGGGAGAAAGAGATCCATTGAGATGCAGTTCATAGAAAGATTCCTTTGGAATTAGGAAGACTTGGGCTTAAGATTTATAAGTGTGTATAAACATAGATACACACCCCCACATATATTCATGCACACATGTGTGTATGTATGTGACATCTGTGTGGTGCAATGGATAGAATGCTGAGCATAGAGATAGGAAGGTTCATCTTCATGACTTCAAACCTGGTCTCAGATACTTACTATGTGTGACCCTGGGCAAGTCAATTAGCATTGTTTGTCTCAATTTCCTCATCTGTAAAATGAGCTGAAGAAGGAAAAGGTAATTCACTCCCGTATCTCTACTAAGAAAACCCCAAATGGTATAGGGAAGAATTATACATGACTAAAAATGACTGAACAACGAATTGTATCTGCATATGTGTATGTACATACCCACACCCACACACATCATACACATATTTTACTGTTCAGTAGTTTATGTTGTCTAACTTTTAATGACTCCTTTTTTCTTGGCAGGGAGGTTCTTGTCAGCGATTTTGTCAATTCCTTTTCCACTTCAGTTTACAGATAGGAAAACTGAGAAAAATAGAGTGAAGTGATTAGCCCAGGTTCACATAGTTATTACCTGAGTCCAGATTTGAACTCAGGAAATGATTCAAATTATTCCAAGCCAAGCATTCCATTCACTCCACACTCAAACACACATGTGTGTGTATGAATGCAATGTATACACACATATGCATATGTGTATGTACATGTATGTACATATATGTATACATATGTGCAATACATTATGCTCATACATGTATATACACATAAGTACACAAACATATTAAATGTATATACATATGCATGTAGGCATGTATACATACACATATAAATCTTAGCTATGTGACTCTGGATACATCACTTCATTTGTTTTTTAAAGTTTATTTTTTATTTTTAGTTTTCAACATTCATTTCCACAAAATTTTGAGTTCCAAATTTTCTCCCAGGCTCTCCCTTCCCCTCACCCTATAATGCCTTGCATTCTGATTGTCCCTTCCTTAAATGTGCTCTCCCTTCAATCACACTCCTACCTTCTCTTATCTCCCTCTTCTCTCTTCTCTTGAAGGGCAAGATAGATTTCTATACCCCATTACTTGTATTTCTTATTTCTCAGTTGTATGCAAAAACAATTCTCAACATTCATGCCTAATTCTTTATATTCCAACTTCTTTCCCTTCCTCATTACCCATCCCCCATTGAGAAGGCAAGCAATTCAATATAGGCTATACATGTGTGGTTGACGAATGACTTCCATAATAGTCATGTTGTGTAAGACTAACTATATATCTCTCCATCTTTTCCTGCTCCCCCATTTATTCTATTCTCTCTTTTGACCTTGTACCTCCCCCAAAGTGTTTACTTCTAATTACTCTCTCCTCCTATTTGCCCTCCTTTCTATCATCCCCATCACCCCACTTATCCCCTTCTCCCCTACTTTCTTGTAGTGTAAGATAGATTTTCATACCAAATTGAGTGAGCACGTCATTCCCTCCTTAAACAAAATGTGATGGGAGTAAGCTTCATTTTATTCCTCTCACCTCCTCCCTTTTCTCCTGCATAGAAAAAGCTTTTTATTGCCTGTTTTATGAGAGATAATTTGCCAGATTCAATTTCTCCCTTTCTCCTCTGAATATATTCATCTCTCATCCCTTAATTTTATGTTTTAGATATCATCCCTTCTTATTCAACTCACCCTGTGCTGTACTGTGCTATGTTTGTGTGTGTGTGTGTGTGTGTGTGTGTGTGTGTGTGTGTGTAATCCAGCCAACTATCCAAATACTGAGAAAAGTACCAAGAGTTACAAATATTACCTTTCCACGCAGGAATGTAAACAGTTCAACTTTAGTAAGTCCTTTATGATTTTTTTCCTGTTTACTTTTTCATACTTCTCTTGATTCTTGCACTTGAAAGTCAAATTTTCTATTCAGTTCTGATCTTTCATCAAGAATGCTAAAAAGTCCTCTATTTCATTGAATGACCATTTTTTCCCCTGAAATATTACACTCAGTTTTGCTGGGTAGGTGATTCTTGGTTTTAAGCCTTTCTCCTTTGACCTCTGGAATATCATATTTGAAGCTCTTTGATCAATTAGTGTGGAAGCTGCTAAATTCTGTGTTATTCTAAATGTATTTCCACAATATTTGAATTGTTTCTTTCTGGCTGTTTGTAATAACTTCTCCTTGACCTGGGAATGCTTGGATTTGGCTACAATATTACAATGAGTTTCTCTTTTTGGATCTCTTTCAGGAGGTGATAGGTGAATTCTTTCAATATTATTTTTGTCCTCTGGTTCTGGAATATCAAGGCAGTTTTTCTTGATACTTTCATGAATAATTATGTCTAGGCTCTTTTTTTGATCCTGTCTTTCAGGTTGTCCTATAATTTTTAAATTGTCTCTCGTGGATCTATTTTCCAGGTCAGTTGTTTTCCAATGAGATATTTCACATTATCTTCCATTTTTTCATTCTTTTGGTTTCTCATAAAGTCATTAACTTCTGTCTGTTCCATTCTAATTTTGAGAGAACTATTTTCTTCAGTGAGCTTTTGAACCTCCTTTTCCATTTAGCTAATTCTGCTTTTAAAAGCATCTTTCTCCTAATTTGCTTTTTGGATCTCTTTTGCCAATTGAGTTTTCCTAATTTCAACCTTGCTATTTTCTGTGGCACGTTTTTGGTCTCCTTTAGCAAGCTGCTCACTGAGTATCCATGATTTTCTTCCATTGCTCTCATTTCTCTTTCCAAATTTTCCTCTATCTCTCTTACTTGATTTTCAACATCCTTTTTGAGCTCTTCCATAACCTGAAGCCATTGCATACTTATTTTGGTGGTTTTAGATGCAGAAATCTTGATACTCTGATGGTATGCATTGTTTTTCCTCATCTGAAAGGATGGGAGAAAGTACCTGTTCACCAAGAAAGTAACCTTATATATTCTTATTTTTTCCCCTTTTTTGGACTTTTTCTTAGTCAGGTACTTGACTTTTGATTCCTTTGTCAAAAGGAGGGTATAGTCTGGGGAACTATAATTTCTCAGTTCCTTCAAGGTGTCACAATCAAGGGAAAAGAGTTTGCTCTTCTCCTGGCCTGCACACTACTCTGGCAAGAACCAAAATATTTTCTTCCCAGAATCTGTGAATAGAATTCCCTCTCCACAACTGCCTCCAGGTCCATCACACCAGCGCTCCTCCTCACCTCAATGCCAAGATCAGGGCTGATATTCAGATCAGAGCCTCAATTCCCCTGGGTCTCTAGATGGAGGGCTCCAAAAATGGATGCTGCCACTACAGTGGCTGCTGCCAGTGGTCCCAAACGTACTCCATTCTCCCTGGTAAAGGAACTTTTCCACTGACCTTTGAAGCTCTCTGTTGTGTTTATGGGTTGAGTGATCTGGGAACTGCCACTGCTGGTGCCTCCCTGAAGCCTGTTCCAGATCCTATCCCTGCTCTGCCACAACTGGTGTGATAGACCCTTCTTGTCAGCCTTCCAGGTTGTCCTGTGTTGGAAATCTCCTTCACTCTGTCATTTTGTGGCTTCGGCTGCTCTAGAAATTGTTTAGAGTCATTTTACAGTTATTTAATGGCCTATGTTCTATGTGAGGGAGCTTCTACAGGTCAGTCTTTCTACTCTACCGTCTTGGCTCCCACATCATTTAATTTCTTTGCCAACAAGTATCATGTTAAACCTCTAAGATGCAAAGCAGAAGATAGCATTGATTGGTAGAGGAAGTTTCTCATTGTGGATTCTATACACAGATGAAATTCCAAGTCTCATTTTAAAAAAATAAAAATTATTCAGTTTTTTAGCAAGTCCCTTACCCATAAGTATCCACAAGTGAAGCCCATTTTTTTATGTGTTACTCCCAGCAACCCTGTAAGTAGAAGTCACTCTTCTTTTTTTTCAGATTAGAAAATCAGCTTCAGACAGGTCATAAGGTGTACAATTGCATTCACAGAGTTCATACCATTCAGGGGCCAGCTAAGACCAATCACTTTGTAACCACAGAGTTCACCCAAGCCCACAGTCTCATTTCTAGACAAAAGACAATACAAATCCACAGAAATTAAATGGCATATGTGGCCACCTGGGTTGTGAGTAGCAGAATGAAATTTGAACCAGGCTATTGGGACTCTGAATCTAGCACTCTGAAGTCATTGCACTGATTCACATGGTAACTTGACCAATCAGATTAACTGATTAGGATGCCCTTTTTAAGAATCTAAGGTGTTCATGGCATCGTTATAAGTTCCAAAGACAAAAAAAAAAATAATATCAGATGAGAGAAATGTACAGAACAACATCCAATGCGGCTCAAAAAGTATGAAAAAAATCTGAGTTTGACCACATGAAGTTGTTTAAGAAGTTAACCTAACAACAGTTTGAATGAAGAGAAATAAAGTATGCAAAATAGAGAGGGCTGGAATCCCTGTATATTCTGCCCTGATTTTTCTACAGATGGGTTACATTCTATCATTGAAACAAAATACATTTGTATGAATCTAAATATATTTGCTTAACCAATTAATGCACCTTAACAAACAAATAAAATACTGTGAGTTTGTGTAAATGAGAGCTGCCAAGAGTAAAATTAAACTATGTAGTGTATTGAGATAAAGTAGGTAGTTGCAACATACCTGCACAGAAGTCCTGTTTTGATGGATATCTTGCCACAAAGTAAAGGCAGTCCTGGCCAAAATGTGGGTGTAGGAGAGTATTTCCTCCTCAAGCTTTCATCTCATCTATGAGAGAGAAGAGGTACCTCCTCTTATGAACCACTGGTAGCAGCACCTATTCTAATTCTTCCACCCTTCGGGCATCCCCAGATCATGTAGTATTTAGAATAATGCAGGCAAAAGTCATTGCAAGACCTCATCATCCATACGTCTATCTTAAAACAATTGAACCATCCAAGCCATCTTTGAGAGAAGCTAGTATATTGTTATTTGTGATTTTTAGATCAAATGAATCTAGATTTGTAGCTGGAAGGAATCTCAGAGGCCATTCCATTCCCTTTATCCTCATTTAATAAATAAGGAAACATACTTCAGTCATTTGCCCAGCCTCACATGGGAAGTAAACAACAGAGGTATGAATTTAATTGTTTACTTCATACATATTGATGATGTAAGAATCTGCTTCCAGTGATGATACCTGCAATTGGATAAGGTTCTGGTGGAAAGAGAAGATTTAGTAATTACAGAATCTTGGACTTGGACAGTATTAAAAAGTATGCCTCAACCAACATGTATGTGAAGGTGAATCTACAGCACAATCTCATTCTTTTCCATCGAGTCTACAAGGAAGGAAGTCTATTTCATTTTGGAGTTGCTATGCTTATTTTAATTTTTTAAAATTATTTTATTTTGGACATAAGAAATAAAATAAACATTTCCATAACATAGTGGGAAAAAAAGAGATGATTGCATATAAAAGAACAAATCTACTATTTACAACTTGCTATTCCGTTAAAAAAATACACACATATTTTATCACAAAACTTTTTTCCCTTTTCTCTTACCGACCTCTCTGAGCCTTATAGATGGTTACCGTTAGACACAAATACATGTGTTTGCATGTATGCATGTGTATGTATATATGTATATATATGTTTGTGCATGTGTGTGCATATATATATATCTGTGTAGGTACATGTGTATACTTGTATGTATGTGTGTGTAAAATCATTCTATACATACTTCTATTTATCAGTTTTTTCTTCGGATGCAGATAAGGTTTTTGAAGTTAATTTAGGTATCAAAATGATTTAATTGTTCGAAGTTATTCTTAAAAAAAATATTGTTCTTACTGTTTACAATGTTCTCTTGGTTCTGTACATTTCACTCTTTATTATTTTGTAAGTCTGTCCATGTTTTTCTAAGATCATAAATTTTGTCTTTTCTTGTTTTCTCCAGGTTTATTAGTTTATTGTTTTTCTCTTTTCAACAATTACTTCCATAATTTCCAAATTTTCTCTCCCTCCAGCCCCAAGATGGCATGCAATCTTATATGGACGCCACACATATATCTGTATAAAACACATTTTCGCTACAATCATGTTGAAAGAAGAATTAAAACGAATGGGAGAAACCATGAGAAAAATCAAACCATAATAAAACATAATACAGGAGAAAATAGTCTGATTTATTCTGCGTTCTGACTCCACAGTTCTTTCTCTGGATGTGGATAGCATTTTGCAACAGGAGTCCACTGGAAATGTTTTAGGTCCTTGCATTGTTGAGTGCTGTCTATCAAAAAGTGTCCTCGTACACTGGCTGTTACTGTGTATAATAGAACTCATCATTTCTATTTTTTTATGTCCCCTCCACCCTCCCCAATACACTGAGCATTCTAAGTACCCATATCACCAATCTGCCCTTTATTCTTTCATCCCTCCCTTCCCTTAGCCCATCTTCTCTTTTGTTCTATAGGGCCAAATAACTTTCTAGTCCCCATTACCTGTATTTTTTATTTCCTAGCAGCAGGAACAATACTCAACAGTTTTTCCTTAAACTTTGAGTTCCAACTTATCCCCATTCATCCCTCCCCACCCATTCCCTTGGGAAGGCAGGCAATTCAATATAGGCCATATCTGTGTAGTTTTGCAAATGACTTCCATGATAATCATGTTGTGTAAGACTGACTATAGTTCCCTCCATCTTATCCTGTACCCCATTGCTTCTATTCTTTCTTTTGATCCTGTCCCTCCTCAAGTGTTGACTTTAAATTGCTCCCTCCTCCCATTGCCCTCCCTTCCATCATCCCCCCTACCCTGCTTATCCCCATCTTCCCCACTTTCCTGTATTGTAAGATAGGTGTTCATACCAAAATGAGTGTGCATTTTATTCCTTTCTTTAGTCAAATGTGATGAGA
>JAQQSK010015734.1:0-10674 GCA_028658325.1 Potorous gilbertii
GTTTTCTTCCATTTATTTTAGTGCAACTACTTAGCATGACTATAGTGAAAATGTGCTCAATAGGAAAGTATATGTAGAACCTATACAGAATTGTATACTGTCATGGGGAGGGAGGGGGGTAGCGGGGGGAAGGTGTGGGGGGGATAAAATCTTAATTTTAAGGAAGTGATTGTAGAACATTTAAAAATAAATAAATAAATAATTGAAAAAGGAACAAAAAAGAAATATAAAAAAAAAAAATGCTCTATCTACCCACCTATCTGGCTAGCTGTGATCTAACTCACAGTGATAAAAAAAAGCTAAGTTTTCCAAAGCATCAAAGTAACTCTGGCTGAAAGGTGTTAAGGATTGGTTTTAGGATGTTGTTTGGAGGCTGCTAGGACTTCCCTACTCTGTTACTTAAATTACATACTGCCAACCCCCTCCCCCAGACAAAGAAATGTTTCTTTGGGTAACATTGTGGATTTCCTGGTACTTGGTGTTTGCTTCTTAAAGGGTGCACATTCAAGAGTGTGAAGATAAAATAAAGCCAAATGATCTTGGTCATAGTCTCCGTTCCATGATGCTTCTTAGAAAGGCTGTGTGATTGTCAGTTTAGGAAGTTGCTCTTGAACTCCTTCATCCTTTATAACTGCTATGACTTATTCTACCTTAAATTTAAAGAGATGTAACTTTTTTAAATTCAAACTTGGTGGGGATAAGGAAAAACTCAGGATTCTGCTTTTTCTTGTGAATTTTAGCAAGATTAATTTTAAGATAATTTATCTTTGGGAAACTGCTTGCTTCTTCAAGCCCTAATCATTTAAACCAAAACATTGCTTATATGGAAGAGACAATACAAGAAATGGAAAGGGGAAAGTGGGCAAGCAAGTCTCTTGAGAATCACAAGAAGCAATGTGGATTCATGGGAGTAAATGTCAGACTGAGGGAGAGGGAATTAAGTTTTTTCTCTTTTTTAACATCTGACTAAATATTTTTATACATTCTTTTTCATTGGTAGTGTTGTATTGAATACAGGAAGAACCATGTGGGTTCAGGGCTGTGACTCTTACAGAAATTCTATCCTGCAGATGAAGGGTTGGGGTTACCTAATTAGAAGTCTACTAACCTGTACAGTTCTGTTCCACAAAACAAAGATAAAAATGGCAATGGTACAAATCTCCTGTTTAAAATGAAGTTCTTGGCCTTATGAGCCCTGAACATAGTTGAATATTGAGGATTCTAAAGCAAATAATTTTTTGTGTGAATTAATTCATCTTAAAAATTTCATGGGCATTTGAATTTAGAGTTGGCTACTTTTTTTGTTAAACAAGTTTAGGAGGATGAAGTAAGAGAAGAGGATAAAGAGAGGAGAAGCAAGAGGAAGAGACAGAGGAGAAAGAGGAAGAGGAGGAAAAGGAGCAGAACCAGGAAAAGAAAGGAGAAGAGAAGAAGGAAGGAGGAGAAGGAGAATGAGGAGAACAACAATAACAACCCTTTTGATAATTAATTGCCTTTTAAGACTTCATAGTAGGCCATCATGCTCTGTGATTATATGTGATCAGAACTTAATTGGGTAGGGCAACTAGAACTTTGCCCTGGGCACCAAAATTTAGGGAATATTGACAGCATTTGTACTTCTTCAAGAAGTAAAAACAACTAAATAGCTGAGTGAATAGCAGATGAGGTGGGAAAGAGCTTGCTTGCTCCTGCTCTACTATACCATGTAAAAACCCCAAGTTAATCAAAAGTTAACTAGGTATCCTCTGGCCATCCAAATTTACCTTCCTTTGGAGAGTAGAAGGAGGTGGGGGCAGAAGGCAGAGAATGAGCTGGGTTACTCAGCTAGCTGGGTCCCCATTCAGGAAGCTCAATCTACTCACAGGTTGTGTTTGTCCTTCTTTTTCAAAGAAGATCATGCCATCAGAGAAATGATGACATAACTTGCACTTCACTTTATTTTGAGTGAGGGAGGGCTGTGCAGGTCACTAGCCTCACTTCTCCTCCAGAGCCATCTGAATCCAGTGACCAGTGACCACATATTCATCAGGATGACTGGAGACGGCCCAGGATGTATTGGGAGATCTTGGCCTTTTTCAGCTAAGGCCTAGTCAGGTGACTGAAGGAACTTGGGTGAACTCCAATAGCCCAGTACATTGATGATTTCAGTGATGTGGTATTCCTCTACTGATACAAACCAAAATCCTTCCATGTCTACCAATCCTGCGCAATTTTTATCTGTGTCCATCCATAAACATGACATGTTCAGGGAAGACATGCAATCCAGTTGCATGACATGAATCCCAATGGGAATTCTCTGAGAAATCTATCAGTCATCACTTTGCACTCTCTATGAGACCAGTCCATTTTTTTTTCTGATCATGTATTTTTTTATGTCATCTTTTATACTCCTGTTTGTAGTGCACTCGTGCCTTGGCATTGCCTTCTAAGAGAGTCTCAACTTTGATTCTTTGGATTTTTTAGTATTCTATGACACCTATACATATTCATATAACATTAACAGAATACTGATATTTTTTAAATGGGCCTATATTTCAAGGTGAAATTTAGGATCATTAAGAGAATCATAAAGTTTCCCAAAGGCAAACCAGCCCATTCAATAGAAGCCCTCATATTCAGTTTTAAGAACACTCATTCTCTGTTTGAAATTCTTGCCCAAGATATGTACTAAGGGGATAAATTCTATGGGTTGTCTAACTGCTAATCATAAAATAAACAACAGAAGTGGCTTCCTGTTAATTCAGAGATCAAATATAGACTATTCTTTTTGGCATTTTAATGCTTTCACTGTCCAACTCTCCACACCTTTTATAGTATTGTCAGTTTGTTTTCTTTGGTGCTCCTTATTCATAATATTCCATTTTTTTATCCCTTTGTCTTTTTACTGGCTATTCACCATCCCTGAAAAGCATTCCCTCCTCATCTCCACCTCTTAAATCTTCATTTTCTCTCAAGACATAGCACAAATGGGGCTTTTACATGAAGCCTTTCATCTTTTTTTGTTGCTGGCTTCATCCTTTGTCCCTCCCTCAAAATCATCATGTATTTACTTTTTTATATACCTCTATCTGTAAATGCTGATGGCCCTCCTTCCTTGAGAGCAAGGACTGGTTCACTAGTGCCTGCATTTCCAGCATTGGTACATTGTCTGGCACATAGGCATTTAATAAATGTTTATTGATTGCTTGATGGATTGGTCAATTCTTCATCCACTTGTTTTTGCCGTGTGGATAGTTAAGCCAAATTCTTTTGAGTGATTATGAATCTAATTAAGATGGTATGCAGTGTTCCAGGGCTTGATGCAATCAGCATCTACAAAAATCTACATCTATAAAATCATCGCTCACCCCTTGGGGAACATACCACCTATGGAGAATTCCTCTTCAATTTAGACTCTGTGCTTGACATCTTCCCTGACAGTAGTAACCATCTTTAGGGAGTACATATCTCCTTGTTTTAGTCACTTGATATTAATAATTAAATGATTGTCAAAAATCATGTCTGTTATACTATCTTTCAAGAAATCTTGCAGGATTTTGCCACATGAATGTGAGATACCTTGCTAGAGGAGACCCTTTAAATTGATGTTTTTTTCTCTAATCAAATTTTTTTTAAATAGTTAACAAGAAATCAGCACAATGGGATATTGCAATCTACACCTTTCCATTAACTATTTTTTTATTTTATTGTCCCTAGGACAGCCTTTCTGCCTATAAATACAGTATTGAATATGGCTGAAAGTCTAGCACTCTTTTCACCTATGGCCATGTAAACTGACAGAGGAAGCTGGCGCAGAGAATATAAAGAGAGCATGCCTGTTGTCATGGCAATCAGCCTGAGTTCTGAAGGGAAAGGAGAAAGAAGGAATTGAATGGCACACAATCCCTTGCTGATGTAGATTCTCAATTTATGACTATCAGTCTCCAACTACATGGGCAGAAGCTATTAGCTTTTACCTTGCTACCACAAGGACAGACTGACACTATGCAGAGTTTTAGACCACGTCTAGCTGAATGGTGGAGAAGGTATAATAAGCACAAACTGGGCTCCTATCCTCCTTATGGTAATAAACAAGATGTTTCCTATCTTCGGCATCTGAGACTATTTCATATCCCCAGTATATAATACAATATATTTCATGTAATGAATGCTTAATGTAGGTAGCTTGTTTCCTCCCAACCCCAGCCAGCCATCCTTAAAGGAACAGCATTCCTCGCTAAACCTCAAGATCCCCCAGGAAGTCTGAAGCTGAGCCAGAAGAGAAAGCCAGGCACTCTGAGTCCCAATCTGCTGCGAATCTCACACTCTTTCTGTGTGTAATCGGTGTGGTAACAGATCAACTATACTGCTGAAGAGCTTCCTTTAACTTCTTCTGTTTATATATGACAGAAAATGTCCATCAAATATATCTCTAGGCAATTTAAAAATAGATTGTTTATTTAACAGTTTGATTTGTTTTACAGGGGTCCCAGGGATAAAGAAGAAGGTATTAACAAATCAAACTCACATTGCAGATGTTTTATGAGGACAAATAACATACATACAAGGCTAGGGCTGACATAGAGGCTACCAGGATTAAGGGACTTAGTAGCTACAGTTATAGTCAGAGGCAGAACTTGAACCCTGTCTTCCTGATTTCAAGGTCAGCTCTTCTAATTAGTCTTCCTGCCTCAAGTCTCTCCCTACTCCAATTCATCCTTCATTTAACTGCCAAGTGATTTCCCTAAAGCAGAAGTCTGCCTAAGGCAACCCCCCAACTTAGCAAATTCCAACAAGTCCTTATTATCTCTATAATCAAATTTAAAGTCTTCTTAGAGGCAGCTAGATGACTCAGAGACCAGAGAGTTGATCCTGGAGTCAGGAAGGCCTATATTCATATCTGGCCTCAGATACTTACTGTTTCATTCTGAGCAGTTCATTTAATCTCTGTCTGCTTCAGTTTCCTTTCCTTATTAGGGATAGTAATAGAACCTACGCCAAAGAGTTGATGTGAAGATCAAATGAGATAATATTTGTAAAGCACTTAGCACAGTGCCTGGAACAGAGGAGGTGCTTACTAAATGCTTTATTTTCTTCCTCTGTTTTTAAATCACCTCATAACCTGGCCCCTTCCTACCTTTCCATTCTTCTTAGGCTTTGCTGCTGTCCAGCCCTCTAAGATACAGTAGTACTAGCTCACTTCCTGTCCTTCAGACATATCACTCCATCTCCTTTCTCTGTTCCTTTACACTAGCTCTCCCGCTAATGGCTGAAATGTTCTCCATCTTCACCTGAGCCTTTTTCCTGACTTCCTTCAAGACAGTTCAAATCCTACCTCCTGCAGGAGGCTTTTACCAGGTGAAATGAGATTACCTTCCACTTGTGATGAATGTTCTGCTCCCCTTTCCCCATAAGAATGTGAGATCCGCACAGGCAGGGGCAGGCTAGTATAACGTGCATAAGGTAGAGTATCTTATACATGGTAAGCATTTAATAAATATCTACGCTGCCCTCTTCTCTTGAGTCCCTTGCTTCCTTCTCATGCTACTGTGTTCTGCCAAGCCTAAGTTCTGGATAGGTCCTATATGTATGCTGACTAGGTCCACTACAAATTTATATTGCATAATGTCAATTAGAACTTGAAATCCTTCTATACATCCCTAATTACTGTATTTATCCTGCTTACCACAGCAGCTCTTCCAAACCTTTTCATTCCTCCTCAAACCTTTCATTATTCTCCCTTCCCCATTCTTACAAATGAGAATTTTGCCAAATATTTTAACTGAAAAAAAATTAAGGCCATTCACTGTTAGCTCCCTCTTCTCCCCTTCTCTTTATCTCATATCACTCAGATGCCTTCTGCCACTATCTGTTCCTTTACCCCTGTGTCACATAAAGAGGTGGCCCATTTCCATGCCAAGGCAAACCCCTTTATCAGCACAAGCATCCCACTCCATCCCATCACCCAGCAGATTATTCCTATCATTCCAGCTCTACTTTATGTCCAATCTCCCACTGCCTACTGCCTATGAACATAACCAATGTCTCACCCACTCACAAAAAGTCTTTAGTTAATCCTTCCATCCCTGCTATTGTCCTATAACTCTCCTGCCTTTTGTGCCTAAACTCCCAGAGAAGGGTAACTACAAAAGGTGCCTCTACTTTCTCTCCTCTCACTCTCACTCTCATCTTAATTCTCTACCCCATTATTCAACCAAAACTGCTCTCTAAAGTTACCAGTGATCTCTTAATCACCCAATCCAATGACCTTTTCTCTTTTTTTCTTCATTCTTTTTTACCTTTTTGAAGGCTTCAACACTGTCAATTAACCTCTTCTTGATATTTTCTTCTCTCTAGATTTTCAGGACACTTTCATGTGTGAGGAAGAATAGAAAGATAAGTTTGACTGGAACAGTGTATGAAAAGAGGATGAACCTGGAAAGGTAGGCTTAGATCCGGGTTTGTGCTGAACAGTATCCTAGGAGCAACAGAAAGCTAATAGAGCTTTTTAAGCAGACTGACATAGAGAGATTTGTGCTTAAATATTACCACTTTAGTAGCTGTATGGAGGATAGACAGAAAATGGGATAGAGGAAGCAAGTCTTCTTGCTAGTCCAGAAAAAGAGGTGTTGAGGGACTGAATTAGTGTGATGATCAAATAACGGACTGAAAAGGGATTAATGGGAGAGATGTTGTGGGAGATCATGCACAGAATCAACAAAATTTGGCCATGTGCTGGTTATGAGACGGGGGAAATCTGCCTCGATTTTCTCTACCACTGGTTCTTCAGAATGAACAGCCTCAGCCAAAATCTTTGCTATTGGCTTTTGAGCTCATTGCCCAGACTAGCTCATACTTAGCCCTTCTCCTGAAAACTTGAGACTATATAGTTTCTGGAAAGACCTTCTCTCTCATTCCAGTCTACTTATGTTGGTAGAAATGAAATCCTCTAGTTGTTTATAGAGCTAGTTTCAACCCTGTTTTAAGAAAGATTTAGTCCTAATATCTCTAGTCTCCTTTCTGGGCTTCCTGTTTCTAGATAGACAAGCAAGTCAACCCCCTTTGAAAATATTCGATTTAAAAGAACATTTTAGCATCTCCTAAGTCAACCATATTGCTCTCAATATAATGTACTCCCTAAACTAAGTTTTTCTAGCCCCCTATTCATTTACAGAGCTCTTATATCTTATCTAATAGCTAAATGTCTAATATCAAGGAATACCAAACATCTTTGGTTAGCTTTTCTACTTTCTGTATTCTTTTCTTTGAGAAATAGGCATAAGTTGAAACTTGGTTTTTTTTATTTAGTATGTACCTTTCTGTGTCCATGCTATATGCCTCCAGCATAATTATTTCATATTATTCCCCTTCATGCTTAATCAGTTTGAAAAAAAACTTGCCAGCTAATAGTTCCCTGTACTTTGTATTTTGTCTCCCACCTCCATGCTTTTTCTTCCGGTAGTTGCAGTGTCTAGGCTGCCGTCCATCCCGATTCCTGCTTTGTAGAACTTCTAGTTTCCTTCTTAGCCTGGCTCTGGTACCATCTCCTAGTTGATCCCTGTTATTAGAACCATCTTAAAAATTTCTTTGTATAAGTTTTATATTTACTTACGTACCTGTTGTATCCCCCAGCTTCATGAAAGTTGACATCATTTCAAGTTTGCCTTTCTATCCCAAGAAAATTGTACAGTGTCTTAGGTGCTTAATATGTATTGACTTGACTTGAATTGGTCTCCTCCTTATTGACGGCTCTTAGGACTACGAACATGGGTGTACAAAAAGTACATGGGAAATATATCAATTATCATAGGAGTTAGAGCCAGAAGAAACTTTGGAGATTAGCAAGTCAAATCTATTCATTTTACAGAGGCACAGGGAGGTTAAATGATTTGCCCAGTGTCACACAGGTAATAAATGATGGAGCCTGTATTTAAACCTAAATTTCGTGCTTTTTTTTAAACTTACAGCCCAGTGCTTTTCTTGTTCTCCCTCTCCTTCCCTCCCTCCTCCCCAATCTACTCAATAAGGGACTGGTAGGGCAAAGTCAACCAGCTTACATATGTATATATTTTATTAAATTTCACTGTACAAGATATCCAAGGAAGGTTAGAAATAAGGTAGTTATAACTGTCACTCAGATCCAGACACTATGCATACAGTTCCAGTGTGGGTACAAATTAGCTTAAAAGACTAATTAGAGACTAATAGTCTTTTGTATATTACAATTAAGTTCACTTTGTTTTTCACTACATTTGTAATGCACAGAATCAAAACAGACCAGTCTTAAATACAAATGGCAAATTATCAGTCGGGAGCCTGATCACAAGACTGAATGCAGCTGCTTACTTTTGGTTGCCATGGAGTCCTCATACAACATCCCACTGGCAATTTTCTTTAAATGCTTTGCTTGTACAAAAAGCATGCCTTTTTCAAATGAGATAGGCTTTACTATAAAGCATAGGCTTCTTAGATTTTTGGCAATACATATATATGGATACAGAGGTAATGTGACTTCTCAATTATTTATGCTGAGGAAGGGGAGCATTAACCAGTATAATTCTAGAAAAGTGCGTTCAGACTCATTCCTTGTTGTCATGGTCACATCTGACTCAGAAAGAGAAATCAAAAAGGGGGAAAGAACTGCAAGACAGACTCTGGTCAACAGTAAGGCTACTAAGAAGGCAAACACAATCTGCTAGATGGACAAGTAAGAGGAAAGAAGCTGCTTGGTTGTTGTTACACTGCCATTTGCCTCTCTATCCCAGGCTGATAGTAAATATCACTGTCAGTCTGACCATCATTCAAACCCAAGTGACTGCTGCAATCCCTCAAAGCAACATGAATCAGTAGTTGGAAGAGTACTTCATCTCTCCTTTTTTTCTTTCCTGGCTTCATGCCCCCTCATTGACCTTCACATACTCATTTGCCTGACAACACTTATTAGGCTAGGGAGATAGTAGGATAGTTTAAAAAAAAAGTCAGAAAAGAAATTGCAGCCTGGATTAAAGAGAGAAAACAGGTTTTTCAGCAGAAAGGAAGTGAGCCAAGAAGCAAAGAATGCCCTCCTGGGGAGTATATTGGGCAGGAAAAAAAGGACTCCCATTATTCATGGATAATCATGTGCACATTCTGTATTGGTTTTGTCATTTGTTGACTAGAGAGTGGGACTCACATTTTCTTTTGTTATCTCCATAATGTCTGAAAGATGAGCTGCTGCGTAGTGTGGTCAATTAATCTGCCAGTTTTTATTAAGCATCTACAATGTGTCAGAAGACCAGCTTCAGATTCCAAATCACTTAACCTCTTTGAACCCTCAATTTATTCATCTGTACAAAACAGAAACAATAATATTGGTATTGAAATCCAAATCAAATGAGACAATGTGTTATTAAGCACTGTACAGTACATAAAACACTACATAAATGACAACTATTATTAGCAGGATGCTGTACACCATCCATGTTGATTGATTTATTGATAAAGTTGAGGCTTAAACTGCAAATTTTTAAGCTAGAGTATCTCTAGCTACCTGGAGTTGGGGGCAGGGCAAAGTGGCAGGTGGAGGGGGTTGGGGGGAGAGTAGTCAGAGCAAAGAAATGAGTTAGTTCCCTCCTGAAAGGGAAGGAAAATGTCCAGTTTGGGGAAAACAATGGGGAGGCACGGGGAAAATTATTTGCTTTGATTGGTTATATAAGAGATGTTCAAAAAGTATGCATTTTTCAGTCATGTCTGACTCTTTGTGACTCTATCCCAGGCTGATAGCAAATATCACTGTCAGCCTGACCATTCTTCAAACCCAAGTGACTGCTGCAATCCCTCAAAGGAACATGAATCAGTAGTTGGAAGAATACTTCATTTCTCCCATTTTTTCTTTCCTGGCTTCATGCCCCCTCATTGACCTTCACATCCTCATTTACCTGACAATACTTATTAGGCAGGGGAGATTTGGGGTTTTCCTGGCAAAGATGCTGCAGCTGGCTGAATGGGGACCCAGCAAACTGGGTAACTCACCTCCTCCTCTCCTGTCTGCCCCCTTCCCCCTCTCCTTTCTTCTCCTCTCCAAAGGAAGGTAAATTTGGATGACCAAAAGATGTTCAGTTGACTTGAGTTTTACTGGCCTCTTTCCTGTCCCAAAACCTTAAACATACTGTACTCTGAAACTGGGACTCCAATGGGCCTCTGCCTAAGGGGTCCTCTGGACCCTCCTAACTTTAAAGTGATTATCAATAGTAACTGTTGCTGTTTCCCACCCAGCCTGATTTCTTTCTTTTTCTTGACCTCATTAAAGCTGCCATGCCCAGGCTACTTCTTAAACAGGCCTATTCAATGAATGGGGGTTGCCTCACCTTAAGTGAGTACCTGCAATTAGCCTAAAGGGCCCAAGGTTTCCCAGTGGATCCTGGGCCATCTCCAGCCATCCTGGTGACTATCTGGTCACTGGATTCAGATGGCTCTGGAGGAGAAGTGAGGCTGGTGACCTGCACAGCCTTCCCCCACTCAAAACAAAGTCAAGTGCAAGTCATGTCATCATTTCTCTGATGGCAATGAAGGACGAACACAAACAAAACTGGAAAGGTTGGCCAGTTCCTTCTCCAGCTCATTTTATAGATGAGGAAACTAAGGCAAACAAAGTTAATTGCCCACAATCACAGCCAATAAGTGTCTGAGGTCAGATCTGAACTCAAGAAGATGAGT
>JAQQSK010015735.1:0-10674 GCA_028658325.1 Potorous gilbertii
TCTTTTGACCATTTATCAACTGGGGAATGACCT
Organism: Potorous gilbertii; assembly: GCA_028658325.1. NCBI lineage: Eukaryota > Metazoa > Chordata > Mammalia > Diprotodontia > Potoroidae > Potorous > Potorous gilbertii. Next base: position 34 of record JAQQSK010015735.1, read on the forward strand.
GTATGGTTACATATTTGAGTCAGTTCTCTATATAGTCTAGAAATGAGGCCTTTATCTCCGACCTTAGCCGTAAAAATTTTTTCCCAATTTACTATATCCCTCCGAATTTTGGGTAAGTTGTTTTTAAAAACCTGGAGAGAAAAAAGCCCATTTAAGCAGCAGGGAAACAAAGAAATCAAGAAAAAGAAAAGAAAAGAAACTAGTCCTTGCCCTAAATAAATTTGCATTGTGATGGAGAAGACAGCATGTAAACAGTTAGAGAGCAGATATTTACATAGCAGATGGAAAGGCCTCTGAGAAGAGAAGTCATCATTTGAAAGTACAGAAAAAGGCCTTGTGGAGTGGGTAGAATCTGAGCTGTGAATCTTCAAGAAGAGTAAGAAGTAGGGAGAAGTTAGTGTATCCATTCACGTATGGGGACCAACGAGTGTGATAGGATGGAAAGGGAAGATGGAGTGTCATGTTGAAGTGAGAGTAAGTCAGTTTTATTGGAATATAGAGTGAATGGAGGAGACTAAGGTATATGAAGACTGAAAAGATACTCAAGGGCCAGGTTATAAATAGTTTGGATATAATAGAGTACTCAGATCTGTGCATTAGATAAAAATAATACTTGAAGCTGACCGGAGGATCATTTGGAAAGGGGAGAGACTTTAGGTAAGGAGAAAAAGTAGAAGACTATTGCTGTAGTACAGGAAGGAAATGAGGAGGACCTGAACTAAAGTAATGGGTGAGTGAATGAAGAGAAGGGGACACAAATATTGCGTACATAGAAAAGCTCCTAGGTGACTGGGAAAAAATGAGATACTCCAAAGTAATAAGAAGTGTGGAAGTTGGTAGATTTTATGAGAAACATTATGAAGTTTGTTTTGGACATGCTGAATTTGAAATGTCCAAAAGTCAGTTATGTTGCCCTGAATCTCAGAAGAGAGTCTAGGTTGCTATATCTCAAATGATATTACAAAGCATTAATCATGAAAATAATTTGCTCTTGGTTAAAAAAATAGTGAAATCAATCAATAGAGCAGATTAGGTATGTAGTATACAAAATCAAGGAAACACAGTAGAGTAGTCTTGAACCCCAAAATCCTAGTTCATGGGGTAAAGATTCATTATTTGACAACTGCTTGAAAAACTGAAAAGCAGTGTGGCAAAAAACCATGGCATATGATGAAGTGGATATATTTCCCTCCAAATAATTTTAAAATAATGACTAAAATAAAATTTTGGAGTGCCCAGAACCAACAAAAAGAGAGACTGTGATATACTTCCAGCATAAGACAACATAGGAGACTGAAAAAGAGAAATCTATGACAAGAATGGAGGTTGGTCTGGGGCCTATGTGAATGAAACACCAATAGTGAGACTAAGTAATGGTGTGGTGAAAGAAGCAGCAACAGTTTTAGAAGCTGTAAAGATAGAGACAGTAAGGGAATCTGGCAACTGGTCAGGAGATTACAAGAGACCACTTTGCTAGCACTGGATGTAAGACCAGACTCTATTAGGCAACTCCATTACCTATACCCAATTTAGGGTTGTAGTTTAATGGCAAAAAGGAGTACTTTTGGTCAAGGAGTGGGAGCCCTGAGAGGCAACAGGAGGGCAATTCCATGACCTGTGTCTGCTTCAGGGTCATATTTCAAAGTCAGAGAAAGATCACTTTTGGTCAAAAGAAAATGAAAACCCTGAAAGGCAGAATCACTTCTAGTCCCAAGGATGAGGGACCCAAGGAAAAGTAATGTTTCCTGTTTCAATGGAGAAGTAATTCTGAGAAAAAGTATCCATTGCAATCCCAAGGAATCAGGGGTCCTTCATGGCTAAGGACAAGAGTGCAGACCGGGAGAGACTACCTCTTTCTCCAGATCATACTATCTTAAAAAGACTGAAAACTTCAAAGTACATAGAACTAGATGTGAAAACAACAGTGAGAAAAAGGCTACGGGCTGCAACAGTGTCCCTCCTCCCCAACCCCAAACTGGGAATAGCCAAACATTAATATAAAGTTCCACATCAAGAATTGAAAGATGAGCAAACAACAATAAAAATAAAACCTGACCATAAAAATTCATTAAGGTGACATAGATGATAAAGACACAAAAACAAGTGAAGACGATACCAAAACAGGTACAAGGAAAGGCTCAATGAAAACTGTGAATTAGATAGAAGACCCAATAAGAATTCCTGGAAGAGAAGAAGCAAAAGCAAGATGGAGGATTAAAGGAACAGACTTGGCACAACTCTGCAACAAACCCTTCTATACAGCTATACAAATGCCTTTAAATTTCTAGAGAAGGAGAACCAACAAAAAGAGAGTAAAAAAAAAACTTCAGCCCAACATATTTGAAAAGTCAGCAAGAAAGGTCCTATGTTCCTCTGTGAGAAAGGAGAGAAATCTAAGTAAGGCTGTGAGCACAGAACTCCCAGAACCTGAATCACCTTCTATTCTGCAAGTGGGAGGAGCCAAGTGCAGGCAATCCTGCCTTTGAGGGACCCCAACCAGTACCTTGCCCAAGAGAAGGCTTGAGGCTGTCTTGAGTGATCCCTTGGGAGTCTGGCCCTCCAGAGATTCTGATTTCCCTACATCAGCCAGATTGGGTGTGCTTTCCCTCAGGCTAAGGGTCAGTCACACACTATCTCTTAGAGAGCTGTCAAATCAGGGCCATTATGAGGCCTTGAGACAACTTCTGGAAACTGCAACCAAGAGCTTCTGTCGGCTGGAAGCTGGGAGCTTCAGGTTCGATTCCATGAAGGATTTGGCTGCATTCCCAGCTGCATATATCATCTGCTGCAAAGACGCAGTTCTGGACAGGAAGAGGTCCCAGACCCCTTGAGTAAAGGTGGATTCCTCAAGACTTTGTGGAAGGTAAAGATGACTTTCCGGAGAATGAAACCTGGAAAACCCTGCAGGCTCCTGGATTAAGTGCCGGAACGCTTGGAGGTGGTTCAGGACAATTCCAGGGCTACCTGGATCATCACCACTCTCGCTCACATCCAAAGCCAGCTGCAAATCCTGGCACCTGCCCAGGCCCTGAGCCACTTACAGCACTTGGCCCAGCTACTCCAGCACATGTGCCCACCTGGCGGGTTTCAGCCCCCGTCCTATCACCCAGACCTAGTTGCTCGCCTGGACCACCTCCATTTCTTACCTGTTCTCGATACACTCCATGACGTTGTCCATAACCTGCTCAGCCACACAAACCTCCAGCAGCTCCACTTGCTGCCCCACTTTCTCTTGGCACCCCAGGCTGCACCCACGGCCTTGATCAACTCTTGCTCACCTTGCTGCCAAGACCATGGCTCTTACTGATCAACATCCACTCAAATCTCACTTTCTCCTGAGTTCCCTCACCAGAAAAGCTTCCCACCTCCCTTCTCTACACCTCTCCCACACACTGCCAGTTTGTCTGTCTGCCACTCTGTCTCTGGGTGCGTGTGAGTGTTGGTGGATGTGTGAGTGTGTCTCTGAGTGTGTGCGCGTGTGTGTGTGTGTCACAGACAGAGAGAGAGGGAGAGGGAGAGAGAGAGACGGGGGGAGAGAGAGAGACAGAGACAGAGACACAGAGAGAGAGGGAGAGAGAGGCTGAGGCAGAGAGAGACACAAGGGGAGAGAGAGAGATTGAGAGAGACAGAGAGACGAACACAGAGCTATTGGCAGAGGGACGGAGCTTCGTGGCACGGGGCGTAGATTGCCTTCTCTTGGGAAACCTGTTTCTGGCTCTCTTGTGCTCGTGCCTGGCACTGACGGTTTGCGAGCGCAGTCCTCGAGCTTTCTGTTCCTCGTCGTGAGTGCCGGGAATACCCTGCTAATCGGGCATCTGACGCCCCAGCTTCTGTGGTCGCTGCGGGGAGCATCATGCCGGCCAGGCTAGGGAGGTGTGAACTCCTCGGGCTCCGGAGCCAGGGGCAGGGAATCCTGTGTCTGATTGACCACGCCCGCTGCCCTGCCCATATAAAGAGAAGGCCTGAGGCTGTCTCGAGTGCTCCTTTGCGAGGCCGGCCTTGGAGAGCTTCTGGCGTTCCCAGCCCTGTCCCGCTCGGGGCTCTGTCTGTCCCTCGCTCCAAGGTTTGGTGGCAAAGCATCTTTTGGAGAGCAGTCGAATGGGCGCCTTGACCATGGCCTTGACACAGCGCCTGGAAGCCGTGACCGAGATCTTGCGTGGCCTGGAAGCCGGGCGCTTCATGTACGGCCTGGAGTGTCTCCAGGAAGGGGCTGCCTTCATTCCCAGCTGCATACGTCACCTGCTGCAAAGCCCCTCTTCTGGCCGGGAAGGGATCCAAGCCCCCTTGGGTCAGGACCAGTTCCTCACGGACCTGTTCAGGATCAGGATGGCTCTCTGGAGACTGCGTCCTGGACGGCTCTGCAGGCTCCTGGATGAGGTGCAGGAACGCTTGCAAGATGTTGGAGAAGACTCCAGCGCTGCCTGGCTCTTCGCCACTCTCGCTCACGTCCAAAGCCAGCTGCAAGTCCTGGCACCTGCCCAGGCCCTGAGCCACTTACAGCACTTGGCCCAGCTACTCCAGCACATGTGCCCACCTGGCGGGTTTCAGCCCCCGTCCTATCACCCAGACCTGGTTGCTCGCCTGGACCACCTCCATTTCTTACCTGTTCTCGATACACTCCATGACGTTGTCCACGACCTGCTCAGCCCCACAAACCTCCAGCAGCTCCACTTGCTGCACTACTTTCTCCTGGCACCCCAGGCTGCACCCACGGCCTTGATCAACTTTTAGGCACCTTCCTTCGAATACCATAGCTCTCATACTTAACAACATCCACCTTTCTCAGTCTGTCATTCTCTCTTTTGCATGTATATATTTGTGCGTGTGTGTGTGTGAAGGAGGGAGAGTTCAGAGAGAGAGACAGACAGAATAATGACGCTTTGTGACTCCCAAGCAGTCAATCTGCCTGTCTCAGAAGGTGAAAAATTGCTTTCATTGTGAAATTTCTCTGTTTCTTCCATTGACCCTTTGGGAACACAATCCTCCAGCCTTCATCTTTTAGTCGTGTTTGTCAGGCATGCCGTTGTAATTAAATGTCTCATGTCTAAGCTTTTGTTATTCTGATATGGATGGTAATAAAAAATGCATGTGCCAAGTGAAGACTGAAAATCACTCACTACGTACATTATTCAAGTACCTATTGTTCAGATATGTTTTAGCCTCTGAGGTCCCTTCTAATACTGAAATTCTATCACAGTTTATTTGACTTGGTATTATCATCCACTACCTACATCCTCCCCATGTCTGTGTGCAATACGTTTTTGCTAAAGTAGAGAAATGCAAGTTTGTGAAAAGACATTCTATTATAGAACACGTAATTGGCCAATGGAGAAATTAAAATACAGAGGCCCTGCAAGGCTTCCTTGGAGATGATCTTGTTCGAAATTAAAAAAAAAAAATAAGGAATCTGAGAGGGTTCAAATGACTTGCCCAATGTCAAATAAAATAAGTAATAGAGCCCAGATTTCAAACCAATCCTCTAACACCAAACCCAGCCCTTTTCCCATTATATTACACTGTTCAAGATCACAGTATTCATCAAAAAGGCAGAGAGAAACATTAACATTCTATTCCACTAATTTATTTTCTAATCAATCAACCAAAGAATATTACTGAATGCATGCCATATGCCCAAACACTGCGAGTTAATGTGGGAAATGAGGAAAAAAAGCAAAATTGCTGTTTCTGCCTTACATTCTACATTAAGGACCTTACTTTGGATGATAGGTCCGATTGTTCTCACTTAGGGGAAAATACAGTGAAGCACAAACTTAAATGGTTTATAAGCAAAGTGACTGCGTAATTTCATGGAGAAGAATATTTGCCACAGAATAGGATGTGGTTGCTTTTGTTGTGTCGGATAAAGAAGAGAAAGGGATGATCAGCAATGAAGCTTGGCAGAACTTTTCCACAAAGGGGCACTCGGAATATTGCAGCATCATCTTCCTCAGCACCTTCTTCATCAACTTCCACATAGGATTTGTGCAGGAACTTGGACAAGACAAGGCCTCCTTGAGCTGACATCCCAGAAAAGTCAGCCTTGCCTCCTTCAAAAGCATCCAGTATTCCAAAACTTCGAAGAAGATATTCCATGTCATAATACTCTGCTAGTTTAAATCTGGGGAGAAACACACCCATTTCTGTTTTCTTCATCATGTCTGGTTTTGTCCAGGCTACAAATTTCTCATAGGTCAATTCTGCTTCTACCTGGAAGATAATGGCTGAAAGTCAGAAGGTGCAGTTAAAACAGTTACATTCATGCGTCCTCCCTAATTGACCCTCCCTCAGACCACTCCTCCCCAGGGTCAGTGGCAACTTGCAGAACCAGTTATCTTAGCCCTGTGAAATAGGAGATCACTTTGGGAAAAGCAAGATAATGTTAACAGGATCACATAGATTCAGGAATGGAAGGCACCTTGGAGACCTATTGTTCAAACCCTTCTCCCCTTACAGATGAGGAAATTAGAGCTAAGAGAAGTTATTTACACAAGGTCACACAGATGGGAAGGTAGAGAACTGGGATTTAAACTCAGGTCGAGTGACTTTATTTTTTTTAATTATGGTCTTTTTTACCTCCAAATTTATTTGTTTTCAGTTTTCAACACTCACTTCCATAAGTTTTAAATTTTCTCCCCTTTCCTCTCTCCTCTCTCCCCAAGATGGCATGCAATCTTATACAGGCTCTACACAAACATTCTTATTAAGTATATTTTCACATTAGTCATGTTGCACAGAAGAATTAAAATGAATGGGAGAAAACATGAGTAAAACCATACCAAACCAAGCATGACACAAGAGAAAACAGTCTACATCATTCTGTGTTCCAACTCCATAGTTCTTCCTCTGGATGTGGATGGCACTTTGCATCATGAGTCCTTTGGAAATGTTTTAGGTTCTTGCATTGCTTTGATGGACTAAGTCTATCAAAAACAATCCTTGAATAATGTGGCTATTACCGTGTATAACGTCCAGTGACTAAATTTAGCAGTCTTTCTAATGCACTGTCCTGCCTTATCTTTAAAGTGGATGGTGGAGGACCCTGCTGTTCTTTTGTAATCCAAAAATACTAAATCCAACTACTGTGCTGTAAGAAATGAAAAAGACAGTTTCAGAAAAGCCTTGAACAGAAGCAAAGAGAAGTGAACAGAACCAAAAGAAGAATTTGTACAATAACATTCAAAAGAAATTAATTTTGAGATGTGTAAGAACTGCAATGATCAGAAGGCCTATAATGAAGCATGCCACCTACATGCTCAAAGAAAGGTGATAGACTCTGGGTACAGAATTATACGTATAGAGATATGTAGATACAGATATTTGGACATGACCAATGTAGAAATTTGTTTTGTTTAACTGCGCATTAACATCTATAAGGGTTTTGTGGGAAAGAAGAAAGGAAGGAAGGAAGGAGAAGGAAGGAAGGAAGGAAGAACAAGGAACCTGGCTGGAGTGAGACTATAGTGAAATGCAGTCTTATTCTTGTTTCTGTTATGGACCCTTTTGGTAGCCTGATGAAATCCATGGGCCCCTTCTCAGAATTGCATTTTTAATCAAATAAAATACAGAGATTTAATTCCATTTTAAATTAAATTTTAATTTAAATAATTAATTTATTTAATTAATAATTATTTAAATAAATAATTAAAATATTCCATTTTAATTAACTTGAATAAAATTGAATTTTAAATTTTTTTATTGAAATCAGTTTGAATTAAAGTTGCATTAAAAATTCAACTTTATTGGGAGAGTTGTCTAAGTAGTATCTCTCTATAGACAGCTAAATGGAGTAGTGGATAGAGCACCAGGCCTAGAAATCCAGCCTCAGACATTTACTAACTATGTAACTATGAGCAAGTGACTTAACTGCTTTTTTGCCTCAGTTTCCTCAACTGTAAAATGGGAGAAAGTAAGTGGTACAGTGGATAGAGCACTAGACCTGGAGTCAAGAAGACTCATCTTCCTGAGTTCAAATCTGACTTTAGACCTTAGGCAAGTCACTTAACAATGACCCTGCCTCAGTTTCTCATTTGTAAAATGAGCTGGAGAACTAATGGCAAATCATTCCAGTATCTTTCCCAAAAAAAAAACCACAAATGGGGTCATGAAGAGTTGGATATGACTGAAAACGACTGAACGAAATGGGGATCATATCAGTATGTATCTGCCAGGATTATTGTGCAAATTGAATGACATAATACTTGTAAAGTACTCAGCACAATATCCAGCTTATAGTAGGCACTTAATAAGTGCATATTTCTTATCTATCTGTCTAAAAATAAAATTCAAGGGAAAGAGTTTTCAGGTAAAGAAACCCTACTGTTGTATTTAGCTTGCTGTTTAGTAGCTAGGTGACATAGTAGTTAGAATGCTGTTTTTGGAGACCTAAGTCTAAATCCTTCCTCAAACTTACTCATTGTGTGATCCTAGAAAAGTCATTTAACTTTTTTCAGCCTCAGTTTCCTCATCTGCAGAATGGAAATAATATCACCACCTACTTCACAGGATTGTTTTGAGGATCAATGAGATAAAATATGCAACGTGTTTTAAAAACCTTAAAATATTGTAGAAATGTTAGCAGCAATTTTTATTTTTTGTATCTCATGTCGTTCGTAGAGTAGGCACTTATTATATTCTTGTTATTGATTGTTCTATATTATAGTCAGAAGAAATTATAGTTGAATATTTCTATGAGGAGTAAAACAAAGAGTAGCTGATTCCAGTACCAACATTTTGATTATGTATGTTTTTCCCAAAGAATCCCCATAAAGCCCAGTAAATTATTTGTTGGCTTTTAAACCTGATTTTTAGATTCTAAAAAGTCAGCCCAAATTCAACAGGCCAGTGGAATTATGTTTTCTCTTTTCCAGCGGCAATACTGTTTTTGACTGCCTACTTTGTGGGCTTGGTTAATTCCCACAGTCATAGAACTATAGATTTAGAACCAGGAGAGGATTTGTATATTATCTAGCCCGCTTCCTTCATTTCACAAGTGAGGAAATGGAAGCCTAGAGAGGTCAAATGACTAGGGCCACATTAGGAAGTGGCAGAGCCAGCATTTACACCCAGACTTACTGAATCCATGTGAGGAAATCAAGGTTTGAAGATATTAAATGTATTCACTGAGAAAAGAAGTAGTGCCAAGATTAGATCCAGGTTTTCTGATTCCTAGTCAAAAAGTACTCCATCTACTGTAAGAAGCTATTTATCTATAATAAATTGTCCAATGAACCAGATGAGCCTCAAGGAGCAATGTAACATAACAATATTAAGAGTTATGTCATTTGATCTTGGGATCATTAACTTACCTTTTTTAGATCAATGTTTTCATCAGGAAGCATGATGACCATGCTTAGCTCCTCACCCACATAGGGGAGCTCCAGGATTTTGATGGACACTTCCTTTATGTAGGTCATTTTAAATGTTGCTTCCTTAAACATCATTTGTACTGACTTTTTCTCATTCTGATGGGGAAAAGATAAACGTGAGATTAACATCAGATTATTATAAAACTTACTGAAAAGATGCACTTGACTTAAGGAATTCTTTATGATGCATACAAAGGAATCATTGTTTCTGTGCCATTGTCAGTGAAAGAAAAAATATCATCGACTGGTAACTGCTTAAAAGAGTCTTCAGTTAAAAAAGATAGACAACCCCCAGCTCAGCTTCCAGAAAACTAGGCTATTTCCACATGGTAGAGATTTCTTTATTCAGTAAAATTCCATGGAACACTCTTTGCTTTCCATAACAGGAAGTCAGAGATTTTCCCCTTTGACAAAATCAAAGAGGCACAATATTATCTCCTGTTTACCATAATACCTACTTGAGTAAATATGAAACCATTTAAAAAGAAATCCTAGCATAGCATCTCCATTTTCCTTGTCATGCCACAAAGCTATACTTGCTGCAGGGTTGAATTGTGTAAAGTATTAAGCAAATAACCCATTCCTATTTCTGATTTGACCACTTATAGAAGACTATCGTCAAGGGGCTCTCCATCCAGACCCTGCTCCCTCTACATGGAGAGAAGAGCAGACCCACAGGAGAGTTGAGAGATTTCTGAGCCTATACAAGTGAGGCTCAGCAGGCTTCTCTGGGTTGGAAATATCTGGCTCACCATAGCCTTTGTTTCTTCCTCTGCTTCAGAGGTCTGGCAGTAATTGATATGCTCTGGAAAAGGCGGGAAATCATTGGGACTAGATCAATACAGGCAAGTGGAGAGCTCAGACTCTCAGGGTATGGCCATATTTAACCTATCAGAGGAATTGGTCCCGTGGTCTAATGGGACCGGCCCCACTATATATACTTCAATTTGAGATCAGGGAACTGACCTCTTACAGAGCAAACTCAGAAGAATGTGCAACACACACCACTCTGTCCAAATCCTTCCTGCTGCAAATTTATGTCAGGGAGTAGGAGAGTGCCTAATTTTCTTCATCTTCCCTTTGATAAGACTTTCAGTGCAAGAAGCTATGCCTACATGAGTCTACAAAATCATTAAATACAGAGTTCTGGACATATATGATCTAAATATCCAAAAGAAGTATAGAAAATTATGATAGTGACCCCTAGAAGAATGCATGTCATCAGAAGAAATGTGGGAAGCAAAATCTGCAAGAAAAAATCGAGTAGAGACAGAAA
>JAQQSK010015736.1:0-10674 GCA_028658325.1 Potorous gilbertii
GCACATTTAAAATCAAATGCATCTTTCACAGAGATGTAAAATCTTGAGCTCTTTGCTGGAGCTGAGGAGGCTAATAAGCATAACTTTTCTCCAGAATTTTCTTTGCAAAAGGAAAGAAAAGGAAAATAAACAAGCAAAGTCAATGTTGTTTCCTCCGCCCTGCTTGGGAACAATGGGTTTTCTCTGCTGTACTCATCACAATGAAATGAAATGTTGATATTACATTCAACTCTCCTATGGATAAAATAATTCATTGAGTCTTTTCTCTGGTGGTACCTAAAAAAAAAATTAAACAGATGGATAATTTATAGATATAAGAAGGAAAAGAAGAAAAAAGAGGGATGTGCAGAGCCTATCTAAGAAAAAGAGAAGGAAAAGTTTAAATCATGCATGCTAAATGTTCAAGAAGTAATAAGGAAAAGAATCTCCTTATCCACTGACTCTTTAGCATCACACCAGACTCTTGTAGAGATGGGGGAAGAGAGGGGTGAATTTAATTATCCTAAATATTTTTTTCATGTTTAAACAGATCTGCCCCTTTGTCTTTCCCCTCCCTACTCCCAACTTGAATGAGCAATTATCCATTCATATGGTCCCTGGATACCAGAGGCCACTTTAAAGACCTTGTCAACAAGTCACTCAAAGGGTTAACCTTCCAGATGGAGATTAAACCTACTCGTCCTTTTAATATTTCATTCCCAGCTCCCCACAGCTGAGGCATAAGCTTGGCTTGTTTTAATTAAATTAGATCACATAAGACAGGTGTCTTGGCAGTAAAATCGTGCATAGCCCATTTTTGTCTCATTAACGGTGGTGTTCATCAAGGAATTAAGTTTTTCTTTCTGAAAACTCTAGGTAAACCTGTCATGATCATAACCGAGTACATGGAGAATGGCTCTTTGGATGCATTCCTTAGGGTATGTGACTATTTGATATTACATACAAGATTGTTTGCACTTGGTAAATGAATTCAACCCCCCCATTCTAGATATGACTTATGTTTGACTATCTTTATTGACTTTGAGTGGGTGGGGGCAGGAGAAGAAAGGAAATACAGGATCAATGATTTTTTTAAAGAGCCTATTAAATAATCCATGATTAGTCAGTTCTCTGCTTGATTTATCCCCTTTCAGTGGGTGAATTAGTGTCATTGGTCAGAAAAGCAAAGAAAGAATGTGGTGTTTGTTATGTTTTGTGATAGATAAGGATTATCAAAAATAGCTGGTAATACTTGGCAATAATTCATTTTGGTATAGTGCAATGAAATTTTCCCCATTCCTTCTCCCTCTCCCTTTCTGGGCAGAAGAATGATGGAAGATTTACAGTGATTCAATTGGTTGGGATGCTTCGTGGCATTGGTTCTGGGATGAAATATCTCTCTGATATGAGCTACGTACATAGAGATCTCGCTGCTCGGAACATCTTGGTCAATAGCAACTTGGTCTGCAAAGTATCTGACTTTGGTATGTCTCGCGTTCTTGAAGACGATCCTGAAGCAGCTTACACAACCAGGGTAAGTCTGGTACTATTGGTTTTTTGTCTAAAAATTTGATGATGAACATTTTGGCTTCCAAAAACCCATCACCCTTTCATGTGTCAAGAAAATTAATAATTGATCTAAAAATAATCCTCAGTTCTCTGGACTGGTTCTCTAAATAGTTACTCTATTTTTTTAACATACCTTTCTCAGAAAGATTTTGACTCAAAAAAAAAAAAGGTTCCAGATGTGTTGTTTCACTAGAACTAAGCAAAATGAACTCTTATCTCCATTTTTTTTTTGCAAGACGAGTAATCTTAATTAAGTTAATTAGCAAATTAATTTAAAGACGGCAGCAACTGGAAAAGGAAGGAGATGGCATCATACAGTTATAGGACCTGGAATTGGATCTTTGCTGTATTACTTATTTCCTGTGTGGCCTTGGGCAAATAATTTAACCTTTGTGGGTCTCAGTTTCCTCTTCTGTCAAATGAAGGAATTGGATGAGTCAGCTTCTCCATTCCCACCCAGCTCTAAATCTATGATACTCTGAGAATACTTTCTCCATTTTGTTTATCTCTAATCTTTTAGTCTTCATATTTTGAAAAATCCTTCCCCTCCAAAATTTTTTTTTCTCCATTTTATTAGGGAATGTGAAATGTATAGAATATGGATTTCTAAAATATTTTCACTATGGGAATTTTTTTCCACTTGCTAATGGTCTGCATTTTACTGTTGAAAGATAAGCCAGGATTTGAGTACAGTTAAGAGTTATCAGTTGGCAGTTAATGAGTCTGCTGTCCTGCCTTAGCAATCTGAGTATAAAATACTAATGGAATAAACACAGCAGCTCATAAAACAATTTACTGACCATTAAGACCAGCACCATTAAAATTAACACAGAGCAGAAAGTTTCCAGCCTTCTTCCCCCCACCCTCTTTAAATATTTGCCATTTTCCATCTGTGCCTGGAACCTGATTTCAATATTCAGTCTTCTCTGGCTGTAATTGCTCATTCTAATCTGTACCCTCTTGTATCTAGAGTTCATTCACTTAGGAAAGGGATGATCTGTGTTAAACACAGAAGAGCTCTCCTTTTCGTCTAATAATCCGAAGGGGAGCAGTTACAGCAAACATTCTAGGAGGCAAAGATGACAGTCAATGTGGCAGTTCCTGTAGGAAGAAAAAGAATTTTCATGTTAGATGATCTTGTTCAGAGGAAACTGTGGAGAAACAATGGCATTTTCTACCCACTCTCTATTCTTGTTTTAGTATCCATAATAAAGGAAACTTTTGGATTCTTTCCATTGAACAGCTTAAAATGGGACTACTTGAGCTTGAATCAGTTCCCCCAGATGGTACCCTAGTAAAGTTTAAAATCAATTAAAAACACCTTTTACATGAACATAAACAAACAGAGAAATTCCTGGCATGGGATGACTATGGTAAAAAAGAATCAGATAACTGGTTAGAATATCCCCTAAACTCTAACAGATGGCCCTCTACCTTGGTTTGAAGAGTTGTCTTTTTAAAACTTCAATAAGAAATCACACCTTCCTACTCCTCTCTCACAGTGGCTGGCTCATAGAAAAAAAAAATGAATTAGTATAGTAGTATATCTAGTTTTTTCTCTTTTGTCTCTAAGATCCTACTTAGCACTTCGTCCCCCTGCTACTTTGAACATGCGCTTCACGCCCAGAAAGGGGTGGGATGATACTATGAGAAGAAGAGGAACATGTTTCATACCCTATTTTCAATTTAGCCTTCATTTCGTGATTTCTGAAACAATCTTTAAAGCAGGGACCTTTATGTTGCCTAACTAATAAGCTTCTAGGGTATAAGGCAAGAAAAGGGCCCGCTCTTCTAGAACTACATGCACTTTTGCATTTTGTCTACCGTGGATAATATATTCATCTTGTTCTTTGTAATGCCCACCACCACCAAAACTGCCCTGGTATACTGTTAGATTGAGGTCATATAGGAGGTTGGTTTAAGCAAAGCCCATTAAACAATTTACTGATCCATGTCCCTGTGACAAAAGGAAACATATGGGTGAAACTGACTCTCTCAACATTGAAAACTTAGATGAAACAAGCAGGGGTATCTTACTTTCTGGAATTGTTTTGGGAGCTGTCCCAGGCACTCTACTGTCCTCTTTAAAAACAGTGATGTTATTCAGAAATTGCAGAGTCAATGTTGTGCTTAGGAAATAACTTCCAGTTCCATGTTTATAGGGTGGCAAGATTCCCATCCGGTGGACTGCACCAGAAGCAATTGCTTATCGTAAATTCACATCTGCGAGTGATGTATGGAGCTATGGAATTGTGATGTGGGAAGTGATGTCTTATGGAGAGCGACCTTACTGGGATATGTCCAACCAGGATGTGAGTTCTCTGTTCTGAAACAAATGGGTTTGGATTGAGACTCTAAGTGTTGTGGGAGGAAGGAGGTAAAATGTGGGGTGGAGGTGTGAAACAAGAAACCGTATCAGTCTAATGCAGCTATGATCATCCAATCCAACAAAAGGAATTATTGCTCCATGCAAGTTACTAATGATTAAGAGGGAAAAAAAAACCTCAACCAGATAAAAATCATTCCTTTCTTTCAGAGAACTTAGATTCTTCTACACTTTATATTATAGATATAAGAAATAAAATTGCATCACCTGCATCAGCAAGCTCTTTCACACTTGATAAGCTTTCAAAACTAATTATTTTTTTTTGAGAAGGGGAAGTTGAAGAAAAGGAAAATTAAATATAGCCAAATGTGAGGTGGACATGAATTTTTCACACACATTCCCTGAAAAGTTAGTTAGTGGGGGAAAAAAAGGGTTAATGTTTTAACTCTGGTGAAGTTGTAATTAGAACTTGCACGTATCTCACTAACAGAAAGCTGTCCCCTGAGAACACTGAAAATCAGCTTCACTAAATGACCCTTTGTAAATTATGCACATCCTTTTAACTGTGCCATCTGGACTTTGAGTCCATTTCAGAAGGGAGTATATCCACACAGTGCCTGCGATTTCAGGAAAAGCACTCAGTAATGACACTAATAAGAATCTGTGGGGAGACAACTTGGTGACAAACATCTCAGGTGGAAAAGATCAAAGAAACAGCAACAACGTGGGCGTCAATTGATTTTCTGGGAGATTGTTTGGAAGATATTTAAAAATAAATAAATAAACCTGGATTTTGAACTCACCTGTTTGCGGAAAAGAATTATAATAAGAATTCATATCCATATAGTGCTTTGGAGTTAATAGAGTGCTTTCCTCATACCAATTCTATGAAGTAAGGAGTATAAGTATTTATTACTCCATTCTCCAAATATGGAAACGGACCTATAGATACAACGTGTCAATGAGGTTACTGACAACTGGGCATCCTAATAAAATGATTGCTGGAAGTGGTTGTTGTTATTGTGTGAACATGTGTAATCTCCTATTGAGATTATTGGCAAGAATTTAGATCTTGCTGCTTTCTTTAAAAAAAAAAAAAGATATTCTCTGTTATCAGAAGTAGTTTGTCTTGGGTGTTTTTGCTTATTTGTTCTCCTTTGTTACAAGAGAGGGTTCAGTCTGGAGTGGAGGCAAGTCTCCTCTACCCCCATGATTGTGACATAATGACAAAAGCCATCAAAAATGTATTTTCAGTTAAAAAAAATTAAGAGTATCCTTTTCAATTTCCTCCTTATGTGAATACTCTCTAAGACTTCCTTGCCCTCCTGAATCAACAGGAGGTCATCAGGGCTTAACAATTACTCTAAAAACCAGATGTGCTTAAGAAAGATGATGTGTTTGATATTTCATCAGTGAAAGATTGCTTTGGATCAAGAGAGTAGTTAATACATTTCTTATTTTGTGGGTCAAAAAAGATCCTGGAATCTGAATAACTAGATTAAATGAGGTAGTTAATGTTGACATGGTATTATCTGTAAATTGCAAAGAACGAGTCACTGCAGATGGGAGGAAAGGCAGCAGCTAACATAACTGATGGATAATTACAGCCTTGAAAAGATGGTGTGGTAGTGACGGGTAGCATAATATATTGTTTGGTACAATCATTCTATGCAAAGAGCATAAAGTGGCTTCCTGCAGTATTAGGATTCAGGTTGGAAGCTCAGAGAGAGAGAGAGAACCAAAGGTAAACCATCCAAGCCAAGGGAAGCTCATGAGTTTGTATATTTATTTGGATTTTTTGAGCTTTCTTCAGTTCCATCTGAGACTCAGAGTATCGTTCCCACAAGAGTAGAGCCTTTAAAAATATTTCCAGATGTCCGTTGTCCTGCTGTGTCTGTTTTCAAACTTGTAGCTTTGACAAAAGCCTTTAACTATTGAGCTATTTCTTTCCAATTTGGAGTTTTGGGGAAGGCCTGATTTGTCTCACTTTGTGACCTGCCTATTTTATATCATGTTGAATATGCTTTTCATTGTGTTAAGCTTTTAAATTTTTAAAATTATATAGAGAAAATAGAGGTTTCCAATAGACCCAGATTATCATTCTTACAGTATAAGCTGGCCATCTCTATGTGTGTAGCTTCGGGCCAGGAAACGTATGAAACAAATGTAAATTCTTGTCATTGTGAAGCATATAGCACAGATATGGACAAATCTTGACTTCAGGAAATACAGCTGAATAATGACCTCCCTGTTAAAGAATTATTGGCACTTTTGCACATTGAGAAAAAGAAACTGATGTAAATATGGCTTAACATCAGCAAGATTTCTGGTTCTCTGCTACATGACATATTCATCAATAAACCAAGGAAGTGTGCTGTAGAAGACATAAGTAGTTTTCCAACTGACTCCAGAGTGAGTGTAAGTCTGACATAACAGATGGTGGTAGGCAGTCATTGGTCCCAGACAGCCTCCTACCCCTCACCCCCCAGTGTTCTATACTTTTTTTCATTAGTTGAATGTAGAACCTTCTCCTGAATTGTGGAGTTGAGTCATGATCTCAGGCATGGCCAGTAACTAGAAGGATGTAACTAGAAATCAAAAGTACTAAAAGAGCCTATTCCAATCCAACAATTATTTCTGAAGTGCTTCTGTATGCTAGGCATCATGGGTCAAAAAATAAAACCAGTATCTTCCCTTAAGAAGATTATGTTCTACATTTCTGTCCTTCCTCCCCACTCAGTATGATCTACTACTGAAGTTTAGATTGTGCATTTTCCTCCTCTCCCTTCCCCACCCCCAGCTCACTTTGAGCCATGGGTGCTTACACTCCTACTAATTTTCTACCTGTTTTCCAGGGGAAAGAATCTTTGCTCCTGACTTCTCACTTCCTTGGCTTTAGTGGGGATTTAATTCTTAAACTGATGGGGAATAATGAATGAGGTTCAACAATTTCAACCATAGGGAAGGATATAAAAGGAAGAAAGACTAAAACTACAGATTCAACCTTGGCTATTTGTAGTTTTAGAATAAAAAGTTTGGGGTTTGGTTTGGGGGCAGTTGTAAATACAACAACAGAGTTAAACTATCATTGGTAGACATGACCTAGGCCTACTTGTATCACAAAATAGAAATGACTCTTTCTTAGAATGGGGTCACAACTCTAATGGTCACTAGAAAGGCCGCTGTACAAACTCTATTAGACATTGCCACGACTGAATAAACTAGAGTTGCTTGGTAGCTTACAGATAGAGGATGCAGAAACTTTGAGTTATCCTTCCTTTTCACTCAGCACTGGACCACAGCCTAATATAAGGCTTTGTCTGTATCTGGATTCCATATTTGTGAAGTAAGATTTTGGGAATGTGGAGAGGATTCAGAAATGAACCATGAAATGGTTAAGTGGTTGAAAAAGAGTGCCTATGAGAACAAGTTGAAAGAATTAGGATTGTGAACCTGGAAAAATAAAGACTGAATTCTGACAATAATACTATAAAAAGGGGCTTTTAAATAGCATATTGGCAGGTTCATTAAATGGGAAAAGGTCCCCCTTCTTATAGAGTATGATTTGCAGAGGTAGAAATAAGGGCTTTCTCCTTTAAAATAATCAACTCTCCTACTGGTCATTCCGTCTTTCCATTTTTAAAAATCACAGGATGATTGATTGAGAGTTAAAAGGGCCCTTATAAGTCATCTAATACAATCTTCTCATTTTACAGATGATACTATTGCATACCAGAGAAGCAATTTTCTTAAGGTCAGAACTGGGATTTGAACTTGGGCCCTGTGTCTCCCAATCTAGCATTCTTTACTTTCCTGCCCCACCAAGGACTTTGAGAATCCTTTTAAAAAAAAATAAATACTGTTTTCTGAGATTATTTGTAAATACCTTTAATAGATGATAGTGGACAGGCAGCTGAAAGTAGGAATGAGTCACGAGCTAGGTATCTGGAAGGCTCCAGAGGATGCTGAATGAAAGAGAAAGGGCCCTGGAGTAAGGAGACAGATGCCAAAGACAAGCTTCACCTCCATCACTGTTTTGTTGGCCTGTCTGGTGCTGGTGATCAGCCAGGTCCTTTTCATAATCTCTGCTCTGGCAGAATAAGAGGAAATGTGCTTAAACTGAAAGATGAGGCATTTATGTCTTAGTGAGGATTATTACATTGGAACTGCTTTCTAGGGGAGGTCCTTAAAAAAGAAGTTAGAGTTCACTTCTGCTCTCTAGGATTATGTAAGTGTGATTATGTTAGATATCTACAGGGGCAGAAAGAGTAGAATAGATAATAGTTCCTTCTAATATCCTCTATTTCTTTGATAGTGTTGTTATCCAGTCCTTTCAATAATGTCTGACTCTTCATGACCCCATTCGGGGTTTTCATGGCAAAGATACTGGAGTGTTTACCATTTCCTTCTCCAGCTCATTATATAGATGAGAAAACAGATAAACAGGGTTGAGTGACTTGCCCAGGGTCACCCAGCTACTAAGTGTCTGAGGACAGATTTGATCCCAGGATGATGAGTCTTCCTGACTCCAGGTCCAGCACTCTATCCACTGAGTCACCCAGTTCTCCCCCCTCAGTTTTTACCTTTCCTTTTAAAAACTGTAAATTTCTATGTTCTCTTGCTTCAGGTATTCAGATAGGGAATGCTTACTAGTTGGGAACATTCCATAACAACTCACAACCTTCCTTTTCCATAGTCAGAGATACGGGTGACAGATTTGGTCATTGTGAACATGATGGAGCTGGGAGCTGCTCCCAAGTCTTTAGCTTGTTGGCAAACCAGGCCCAGGAGTAAGAGTAGGTTCAGGAAGGGGAGCCCATATGCCAACCTATGACTTTTTTTGTATTGTCATTCACAGGTTATAAAAGCCATCGAGGAAGGCTACAGGCTACCTCCACCAATGGACTGCCCCATTGCTCTCCACCAACTGATGCTAGACTGCTGGCAGAAGGAAAGAAGTGACAGACCTAAATTTGGACAGATTGTCAACATGTTGGACAAACTCATCCGCAACCCCAACAGCTTGAAGAGGACGGGTACTGAGAGCTCCAGGTCAGCAGTGCTTACTTAATGATGATAGATGAGGGAAACTATGGAAAGTGACAGGCAAGCAGTAACTCACCCTCACTTGAATTCTGTTCTCATATTAGAGGATGCTTCATGGCTCTCCCCAATATGGGCAGCCTTTTTCTTCAATGAAGGATTGTTTTGGAGAAATGCTTCTGCCGGCATTCCTTGTTAATGCTGAAGAGCTCAGTGCCTGAGAGGCTGAAAGCAGTAATACTGATTTTAAAAGTCAACAAAACCATTGCCTAAATCTAGTTAGTCTTGAAAAATTTAGGAATAAGGGATATCACATGTAGTTTTGAAAGATGTTCCATATCAAGTAAAGATGCCAAATTCCTGAAAAGGGACAGTAACCTAGAGGCAGTATAGAAGAGATGGAGATAAAAAAATGATTTAGAAACTAAAAATGAGTTCAATTTACAGAAACTGAGACTGATCTTGGATTTTCAAGGGAAAAATCCAACGTGAGAAGCTGTTCTGATTCCTTATATAACAGACATTGAAATATTAGTTTGAAAAAAAAGTTACTATATATCCTAAGACAGATAAGCAGTTCTAACCCTCTAGTACTTAATATGTGACTTCCAAAATGGCTAGACATTGAGTTGTTGTAGTGGGAAAAGACAATACTCTGAAGCTTACAAAATCTGGTTAAAATATAAAGTAATTGTACAGCCCATGAGTAAGTCGTTTTGGAGGAAAGAGAAAAGCTGAGAATGAGGGGAGCTGTTGGTAAAGAAAATGAACAAACAGGCCCTGAAAGCATTATAAAGACCCAACAGTAACAAAGAGCACAACCTGGTTGAAGATCCTCATAGTGGCATGTGATTAAAAATAAAATAAATCTGGAAACTTCTCAAATGTCTAGCAATAGGAGAGTGGTTAAATCAATTGTAGCCCATTCTTGTAATAGGCTATTATGACACAATTAAGAATGAAAAGTGTGAAAATACAAAGACGTCTGTAAAGACCTTTATGAAATAATGCAGAGGGGGAGGGGATAAGCAGGAGGAGGAGGAGAGAGAAAACAACACCTATGACCAAAGAAGAGGAAAGAGAGAGAATGAATGGACAGTCAAAGTCCAATAGGAGGGAGTGATGAGAATTTGTAACGATACCGTTACAGGTAAAAGTTAATTTAGTATGGATTGTTCCTAAGTCAGTTTTATTGCTTAAAGTGATGTCCTATATGAAGTTGTTAATAAAATATTTAATTTTTTAAAAAGGGTAAAAAGGTAATGTGGTTTGTCAAGCAAAAAAAAAAAAAATCAGTCTTTTCCAAATAAAGACTGCGATGTAACCTGTGAATCTGTATTTGCTACGTCTCCCGGCCATGGACAATGCACAAATACGTTTAGTATTGTCTTAGAGCAGCCTATACAAAGATCAATATTTTCAATCCAGGGAACTTTTTGTGTTGTATGCATGAGACCACAAACTAGCAAAAAGAAACACATATTCACATACAACATGTCTGTGGAACCAATTTCCTTAGGACTACTCCTACCTATTTGTTTTGTAGCCCACTCACCTCCTTTCCTCTCACACCCTAACCCACACACACACACACACGCACACACACACACACACACACACACACACACACACACACCAAACATTATACAGCACTATAGTCCGTAGAAATTTGTCCTTAAAGCCACAGCAGACCTGGATTTAAGTCCCTCTTCTGGTACGCATTGATTGTGTTGCCCTGAACAAGTCCTTTAACATTG
>JAQQSK010015737.1:0-10673 GCA_028658325.1 Potorous gilbertii
AGATCTCAAATTGTATTATATTATAAAGTAGCAATCATCAAAACCACTTGGTACTGACTGAGAAATAGAGGGGTAGATTAGTGGAATAGGTTAGGTACTCAAAACACAGTGGTCAATGGATATAGCAGTCTACTGTTTGATAAACCCAAGAACTCTAGGTTCTGGGATAAGAACTCACTCTTTGACAAAAACTGGTGGGAAAATTGGAAAATAGTGTAACAGAAACTGGGCATAAACCAACACCTGACTTGGTATACCACAATAAAGTCCAAATGGGTACATGATTTAGGTATAAAAGCTGGTATTATAAACAAATTAGAGGAGAAAGGAATAGTCTGTTTGTCAGATTTATGGAGAATGAAGGAATTTGTGACCAAACAAAATATAGATAACATTGTGAAATTCAAAATGAAGAATTTTGATTACATTAAATTGGAAAGATTTTGCACAAACCCAATGCAACCAAGATCAGGAGGGAAGTAGAAAATTGGGAAAGAATTTTTGCAACTACTGTCTGTGATAAAGGTCTCATTTCTAAAATTTATAGAGAACTGAGTCAAATTTATAAAAATACAAGTCATTCCCCAACTGATAAATGATCAAAGGATATGAACAGGAGTTTTCAGAGGAAGAAATTAAAGCTATCTACAGTCATATGAAAAAATGATCTAAATCACTATTGATTAGAGAGATGCAAATCAAAACACCTCTGAGATACCACATCACACCTTTCAAATTGGCTAACATGACAAAACAGGAAGATGATAAATGTTGAAGCTGTGGAAGATTTGGAACATTAATTCATTGCTGATAGATCTGTGAGCTGATCCAATCATTCTGGAGAGCAATTTAGAACTATGCCCAAAGGGCTACAAAAATATGCATACTCTTTGACCCAGCAATATCGCTTCTAGGATTGTATTCCAAAGAGATCATAAAAATGAGAAAGGGTCCCCAAAAATATTTATAGCAGATCTCTTTGTGGTGGCCAAAAACTGGAAATCAAAGGGATGCCCATCAATTGGGGAACAAGTTTGGTATATGAATGTAATGGAATACTATTGTGCTATAAGAAATGATGAACAGGAGGACTTCAGAGAGACCTGGAAGGACTTACACAAACTGAAGCTGAGTGAACTGAGTAGAACCAGGAAATCACCGTACACAGTAACAGCTACAGTGTGTGAGGACTGTTTCTGACAGACTTAGCCCTTCACAGCAATGCAAGGACCAAAAACATTCCCAATCCTTGAGATAAAATATCATCAATATCCAGAGAAGGAGCTATGGAATCAAACTACACAATGAAGCAGGATATTTTCTCTTGTGTTATGTTTTGGTTTGGTTTGCTTTCCCCCATTCACTTTAATTCCTCCAGGCAATATGACTAATGTGAAAATGTGTTTCGTAAGAATGTATGTATAGAAAGCATATAAGATTAGATACCATCTTGGGGAGGGAAGGGGGAGAAAATCTAAAACTTATAGAAATGATTGTCTAAAACTGAAAACAAATAAATTAATTTAAAAATGGCCAAGGAAAGTATCACCTCCTGACTCCAACCCCTCTCAGCTGCAGAAAGGAGAGAACATCCAGAGAGAATGACTCCATCCTTCACCTACACTTCGTTACAATTTACGCTTCCTGAGATCATGGCCTCTGGCTTCCTGGGGCCACAGTGGTTCAGCCAAAACCCCTGAGAACCACACCTAATCAGACAGAGGTGTCTAGTGACTTCAACCTGTCAGGCACAGGCACCTCATTCATAATCCAATAAGACAAAAGATATCTTATGTGCCAACCAGTCAGGCACAACTATTCATTGCTCCCAATCAATCACACACAGGAAGAATACTAATAGGAAAGCAAGGAGTCATCAATGTTCTGACTTTTCAAACCAGATTCCTTCCAGATTCCTGGCAAGTATGAAGTCTTCATCAATCCCCTAGAAAAGTCCAAGTTGAGGAGGTTGATTCCACAGCCCCTCCACGGAAAAGTGCCTGCTTCCTTAGAACCAAGTTCACCCCTTCTCCTGCCCATTCCAACTCCCAACTCCACTTTCAAGTAAGAATAAGGAAGGATCCGTCTCCTTGGAGTCTTTCTAGAAATGGAGGTATATCATGGATCTTAGAGCTGTATTGGACTTCAGAGAACTTCTAATTTAGCTGCTTTATTTTATAAATGAGGAAAATGAGGCTCAAAGAGAGGAAGGTATTTACCCAAGGTCTAGAACCAGTTAATGGCTATATCAAGTAGAACCACCAATTGAATCCTATCGCTTAAAGCAGTTCTCCTTCCACTAGGGACCTGGCCAGGCTCTGGCTGCAAATGAATTCACCACATCTCTACCCCTGGGTTACCAAGCAGGACAAGCCTTGATAATTTTCAGGAAATTCAACCCTTTATTGCTCTCATTCCAACTGAAGAACGTCACAAAGCATGGATCACCCAAGCAAACTTACCCTTGAGATACTTTCACTCCATTTGTCTTTCCAAAAACAACAGATGCTTTTCATTTCTTATTTCTTGGAACTTGATAATTTTCTCTTCTAAAGGGTGAAAAAAGGAGAGATGACTCATTCTGCAACTAAGTCAGAAAGGAGCAGGAGGAAAAGAGCCAGGGCCATGAAGACACCATAGTCAAATGGAAGGAGTTCTGCAGTAGGAGTCAAGAGGCCTGGCTTCACCTCCCAATTCTGCCCCTCGTTAGCTGTATGACTTCAGGAGAATTCCATTGTCTCTGAGCTCTAGGCTCCTACTTTATGAAGGTTGGGTTTATCCTGGGTGACCTTACTACTCTAAGTGCCCTTTAATCTGTAAAGAGCACGGAAGGAAAAAGACTCCATCCTTAAGTGGGTAAGAGTAAAAGGAGTCTGGTACCTGTTTCCTTGTCCAGCTTTGGTAGATCAGGGTTCAGAGTGTTCATGCACTGCTTGCCACAAATGCCTGAGCAACACATGAGTGTTCCAGGGCAGTCTCTGTGCCTCTCACATATGTTGCAATTTTGAGTGGAGCATTGATATTTTATGTCTGGACAGGTTCCCATCTTCCCTATAGACAACACATATCCAGGATGGCCAAGGTGAGAGACAAAGTTCTGGCATCATAGGATTTAGAGCTGAGCTGGAAGGGAACTTAGAACGTGGATTGTACGCTGAAAAGTCTGCTGGATCCCAGGGGGCTGTACAAAATTCAATCATCTCACATTAATGGAGTAAGTCTGATACCCATGTAACTGCACCAAAGCATCCAGAGCTGGAAATTCTGCCTGGCTTCCTCCCTGGCCTGAGTGAGGAGTAACTGTGGCAGTTCTGTCCTTACTGTGACTGGGGATTGTGCCAATCATTCCCTTGCATGGGAGTGTATCTCCTCCCTTGGGTTTAGGGCCTCAGCTGGGTGGAAGAGTTTGGTCTTGGAGTCTGCAAACCTGGGTTCTGATCCCAGCTCCAAGCTGTATGAGTCATGTAATCTTAGGCAAAATCAACTCTTTGAGCTCCTCAATTCCACATCTGCAAAATGATTATAATAAACCTAAATGTGGACTCAGATGCTGATTATGCTGGTGATAGTGCAGACCCCTTCCTAGGTTCTATTACATACACAGGGTATAAGACCCCACCATCATCACCAAGACCAGCCAAAGAAGACTTGACCTTTCCTCTTCTGGCATTTTTCCCCCCATACCACCCTCCAAAGGTTGACTTTCACCCTGACTTCACCTAGGGAATAATGGGTCTTTCTGTGTGTTTTCTGGAGGGTTCTCAGAGAGGAAGCTGTGATTCAACCCAGCTGAACACCCCACATTCCACAACCCACTTAGAAAAATCCAACTTCCAAACTTTTGCCACCATCCTTACCCTATATGTTTGGTTCATTCATATGTTTCCCCTTTTCCAAAACCTGGCTTCCATCTCCTCTTTTTGGGAAAACCTACTTTCACTAACATAGAAGCATGTAATTTTAGAGTTGGAGAAAAAGATTACTATCTATTCATTTTATAGGGGAGAAAGGTGAACCCCGCAGAAGCATTTTGTCCAAACATGTTAATGGAAGATCTGTGACCAGAATTCAAATCCCTCCATGTCTAGGCCATGTCCACCACAGTCTGCCCACCCACCCACTCAGCCCAGACACTCTCTGAGGCTTTCACTGGCATGGTCTCCCTGGTCAGATTAGATGCTGTTCCCCTCTAGAGGAGTAACTAAGTGCAGGTGTCCAGGACTTTGCCACAAGTACCAATATGGGTTGGGATCTGGTTCTTTCTGGATAGCCCTGAGACCAGGGACCCAGACCCTGACTACACACATGGCTGCCCTCTGTGACTACATTAACCTAGCACCCTCTTCTTCCTCTACCTCCAAAGATTTTGACTAAAGGTGAAAGGAGGCCTCATTGCACCTCTGTTCCTTTACATGTAATCAGCTTATAATCACTACCAACAACCCTCCTACCCCCAATAACCCTCCTACTCCCAACAAGGGTTGCATAACTCCATGAGGGAGGCCCTGTGGCCCACAACACTTGTCTACAGTAGGTAAGGAGAGAATAAAGAGGAAGTATTTGGGAGGCCTCTGACACTCCCAGGGGAGAGACAAAAGGCTGGACAAAATCCCCCCTACTACACTGGAAAGAGTTCTTGACTTGGAGTCAGGAGACCTTCGCTCACATTCTGTATAGGGTCTAGGGCAAATTACAACCTCTCTGAGCCTCAGTTTCTGAATCTATAAGATGGGGGTAGTAGTACTTATATCAGGAAGCAAAAAGTCCTGTGAGAGAAGTGCTTTTATACACCTCATACTTCTAGAAAAACATGGCTATCATTATCACCACTCATCGGGTATTAGAACCAGCACAAACCAGTTCTAGAGAGATGACTATTAAATTTTCAATGGGAACAATTATACTTTAGAAAGCAACGAAAGTTTTAAATCAGGGCTTGATTTTGCTGTTTTATTCTTTGTCCGGACTTAAGAAAGCAATAGAGATTACATAGATTAATAAGCTGATTAAATTTAAAAGCATGACATGGACAGTTTTTTAAAAACTAGTTGTTAAACATTTGCCAGGGAACCCCTTTCAACTTCCTATCTGTGGCCTCAAGGTCAAGGTTTCCACTGGCAGAATAACAACAGCTAACAGTAGTATAACTTCTTAAAGTTCCCAAAGCATTTTACACATGATATTCAATTTGAGTCTCACTATATATAACTCTCTAAGGTAGGCACTATCATTACCTTCATTTTATAGATGAAAAAATAGAAGATAAGAGAAGTTAAGTGTTTCATCCAGAAAGTAAGAGTCTGAGGCAGAAATGGAATTCCTGATTTTAAGTCCACAGTTCTAAATATGACCTTGAACTGTCTACATGGTAAGATTTCAGGCCAAGGAAAGTCCCAGTGTTCTCCCCTAAAATCCTTCCTACTCTGCCTGGAAGAAATTCTACCCTTAGATCTTCATTCCTTTGACTTAAAACTTTATTTTTTAACTAAACCTGTTATCTTTTAAAGCTGCCTAGGAAAAGTCACACTGTGAACTATTAACACTCATTTTCAGAACCAAGATGTCAGAATAGAAGTAGCAACCCAGTTGTGCTCTTCCAACATTCCCCTTCAAATAACTTTATAATATATGTATCAAATGTAATTCTGTAATGGTAGAGTCAATAAAAGGTAGGAGTCAGACTTTTTTTAGCTTATGAGATTTTTGGAGTTCTCCAGAAAAGGTCTGGAACATTGAAGGATGGGTCAGAGCACAGGTGGCAACAACACCACTGGTGGGCCCTTGGGGGCAACTGCAGTAGCATCAACATTAGCTTTGAAACTCTCAGCCCACTGCTCAGAAAGAGATTAGAGGGGACCTTGAACTGTCACTGGGTGCATTGTACTGCCCATACAATGTCAGGTCTTATTTCCAAGGCAGAGAGGACCACTAGTCCTTGAGGTTGCAGGGAAACAGGGACCCTTATCTCAGTTCCAGGACCAAGAGGATTGGCAGCATTTGTGACTGTAGGGGAGCAGAGGCCCTTGCTGGGTAAAGATCAGAGCACAGACCAGGAGAACCGTGACTACCTCTCTCTCTGCAAGCTCCTAGAACTAGCTGTGAAAAAAAGCAGAAAGTAAAAGTCTGAAGTTTAGTTCAGTGTCCCAACCCTACTCCAGGAAAAGAGCTCAACTAACACAAAGTTAAAAGTCAAGAAATAGGCTGGAAATGAGAAAAAAAAAAAAGAACCTGACCATAAAAAGCTACCATGGTGGTAGGGAATATCAAGACACAAACAAGATGACAATGTGAAAACATCTACAAGCAAAGCCTCAAAAGAAAATTGCAATCTGGATACAAACCCAACAAGAATTCCTGGAAAGTGAGAAAAGACATCCTAGTGGTAACGCAAAATTTGGGAAACACTTATTGACACCTTCAAAGTGAGTGAAGCATCTAAGAGAGAAGAGGAGGTCAACCCTGATTCCCAACACTCCAGTCAGTAGTGCCTTCCTTATTATGAACTAGAATGAATAACTCAGTCTGAGCTGTCCTGTTCAAATATGCCCAGGAGAGGAAGGAAGAAAAACCTGTAGCTCATGGAAGGGAATGTGTTTGAAGTCCTAGAACAGTCCAAGGTGATGACGTATAAGAATTTGGGTCACCTGGCTTTCAGAGTAGCAGGTTTTCAACCCTACTTCTGCTTACTTTCTTCCTCATACTCACAGCTTTAGCCTAGTTAGTCAAATGATGCCTTCCCACTACTTCACCATCCCTTTTTGAAGCTTCTCCTCAAAACTTACCTCTGACAAAAAGTTTTCTTCTATTTATTCCATTCCGCTATGTTCATTGCATTAATGATGACCCCTCAACAGCCCTCAGATTACTTCTACCATGCTACATGTAATATATTAGCTATAGGATGGTGTGTAATGGTCCTTAGATTCAGGAGGAGTGGAACTTTTATAAAGCATGTATGGACTAGGCATTCCTATGATGGCCCTCCTCCAAGAACCTCCCTATAGGTCAACTACCTTGCCTACAAATCCAGTAAGACTATTATGTTAAAATACAAACCACTCTAAGGGAACATCCTTTTTCCTCTGATACATCTAGGCAGAGATCCTGAACTATTTTATGGTGAAATCTAGGTACCCCTGCTCAGATGAATATTTTCAAATGCATAGAATAAAATAAAAAGGAAGTCAATTATGTTGAAATATAAATTATAAATTGAAATTAAATAAATATAATAACAGTACTATATTATATATAATACAATAATAATAAATCCATTAATTAATGATATATTTACATGTGAGTTCGAGACCACTGACTCATATAAAAATCAGAGACTTCTCAAGGTAGAGGCAAAGCAGCAAGATTTTATTACTATCTCGAGAGAAAGGGCATCTCCTCTTTGACAGGTAGTCAAGGGAGTGAGGCAAAAAACAGAAGGCAAAAATTGAGCTTATATAGCCCTAATGCAGATCCCGCACCCTCCACTGACCTTTTGCTACCATTGGTTAAGAGGGGCTCACAATCTAAACACCAATCTCTAGCTTATGAATAACCAATAGGCATTATGTTGATGTGGATGTTGCCATGGCAACTCAAGGGGGTGGGGTTGTGTTATGCTGATATGGCAACCCAAGAGGGGTTGGGTTATGTTAATGTGGCATATGATTTCTAGGAAACTGAAACTTAGGCCTAACCATCTACTAAAAGTCTTTTGTTAAACACTGAGAAGTCTTCGCTAAATTCATTCCATTCATTTATGTAATAAATAGAAATGCAAATTTAGTTATAAAGTTAAAGAATTTAACTTTATTTAAAGAAAGCCCAACACCACAGACTTTAGGTCAAGAACTCCTGCCTCAAAGGGATGTGGCTATCAGAAGTTGTCCCACTTGCAGAAGGGGCCTAGCCAAGATGAGGGGATGGTCCTGGGGCCAGGAAGACTTACTCTGTAGGCTTGCATTTGTGCTCAGTTTGATAGTTAGGCTGCCTGGAGGTCAAGAGGCCCTTGTTATCTAGTCTGTATTATCAAGAAGGCAGCAGCCCAAAGAACTGTCAAATGCTAAGATGGCTGACTATTAGAAATATAAGATGTTAGAGATGGGGATCTCAGGACCATAGAACTTCACAGACACTGAACTCTGAGGGAACCTAAACCATCCCCCCTACCCCAATCTGTTGCAGGAAGCCCTTTGATCAGATTCCTGATAAGTGACCAGTCATCTAGTCTCTGCATAATGCTTCCATTTTCATATAACTCCAATTGATCAGAAATTCTGTCTTTCACTGAGCTAAGATCTGCCTTTCTGTCACCAGTGCTTTAAGTTCTCCCCTCTGGCACCAAAGAGAACAGGTCAATTCCCTCTTCCCCAAGACAGCTCTTCAGGTCCTTGAAGGCAGCTGCCATGTCTGTCCCACTCTCCACCCCCAAGTACCCTCCAAACAAAATATCCCTAGTGCTTTCACCTAATCTATGCTTGTCATGGGTTCCAGTCTCCTATTTCTTCTTCCTTCTCCTCCCCTTTGCTGACTCAACAGTCCTTTGACAGTTTCACTGATAGCCATTGTGTTTGTTGTTTCTCTAACCTTTAGGAGGTGCCCAAGCCCAGTCATGGGGTGCAGGGTGAGTGGGGGCACCAGTGCCAAAACAGGGTACAGTGACAGCCTCAATCATGCTCCTGACCATTGGAGAGGACCAACTGCTTGTAGGAAGAGAAAGGGAGCAGAGCAGATTGAGAGGGGGCAGAGATGAGTGCCAGAGTTGAAGGAGACTTTACTACCCTAAGTGAAGGAGCTAGAAGGAAACTAGTCCAACTCCCTCAGTTACAGAGATGGAATGTGAGACCCAGAAAGAGAAATTCTCTTGCTTTTCTAAATCTAGTGGCACACCTGTCCATCAAACTCAATTTTCTGACTCCAAACCCACTCTTCTTTGCACTGTTTACTTTCCTTCCAGAAGACAGCAGGAATGAGGCACTATGGTGGGTGGAATCAGGGCACCCTGGGTTCAAGAGCAGCCCATTCTAGCTGGATGACTCTTGGACAACTTCTGAGTAACTCAGGTATCTCTCTAAGATTATGAGTTGCATAAATAGGTGCCATGCTACATTAGTAATGGGAATTTGTCTCACTAACTGTTCCCTACACGAAGGAAATCACAGTCTTGCCCAAAAAGAACAGAAGGCTGAAGCTGCACGATTTAACACTTGACCGTGGGGAAATATGGGAAGGATACTGAGTTGTGGGTCTCAGAAACCAGAGCAATCTTGTTCTCCCTTTCCCTTTGCTAAGACCCTCAGCATCTCTTTATATCCTCCCTGTGCAGTGAGATGCTGGTATTGGTGTCTCAGCCTGGACTGGATCAAAGCACAGTTCCTTCCGCCACCTAGTGGCCGTGGAAGACGCCCGCAACTTCCGTGGAGGCAGAAACAAAAAAATCAGCCCTTCAACCGGTGATCTACCAACGCAGGACTGGAGACCCAAAACTACCTCGGACCTTGAGGCCAAGGGTAAGCCTCAGTCACATCGCAGTCTTTGGAATCGGGATGAGGCAGCTATAAACCAGACCTAAAACCAGCACTCTGCCAGATTTGACCCTTGTCTACACTGAGATCAGGGAAGAGCTTATTTTTTAATAAGTGAATTTCAGTCTTCCGACAGGAAGAGAAACGCCGTGGGAGAGGAAGAGGGGGCGGAGAAGAGGATCTTGTTTGCTAAAAGTCCTTGGGCTAAAATACTGCACAGCTCACATGCTTTCACCTGGTCAAAGACTCATCTCTGGAGGAGTGTGGAGGACACTGACGACCAGGTTGACCCTGAGGCACTTAGGGTGAGAGGAGTAAGGAGTGGGGGTCCGGGTGGTGGTGGTGAGGTTGTGACTGAGGAGGACAGAACTGCTCACTGGCGAGAGATCATAAGATCTAGAATCGGAAAGCACCTTAAAGATCAGCCAACCCACCCACTCTCTCTTTTTTGCAGACGCCGAAACTGAGGTCGAGAGAGGAAAATGATTGCCTAATGTTCCACAGCTAACAAGTGGTGAACCCTAAATTCGAATCTAGATTCCAGACCCAGTGTTCTTCGTCTGTGATTCAGTAGCCTTTCATACAATCAAACCTCAGTTCTTTCCGAATGGCAACCTGCAGTGGAGAAAACGCAGTGGGTTTCAGTCGGGTGTCAACAGCTCGGCCAGGGCTACAGGCTCCCTTGGGGGTCGCTGAAAAGAAAACTCCCCTCTCCCGTTCGCCTCTCCCCTCTGATAGGTCTCTCCCCCAAACCCCAGAACCCAAACTGAGGAGTCATCTGTTTTCTGTTGAATAAACAAAACGCTGGGAAACAGGACCCCGCCAGCCTGCTGCCCCGCACAAAGCGCCTTTCTCTCCTAGAGACACCCCGGCGCCGAGCAGCTCAGTCTGGCTGGAGGCGAGCAAGACTCCCCTCTTCTCGATCTGTGAAGTGCACGGTGATAGTGGGGCGTGGGGAGTGGTGTCCAGCTCCCCTGTTTTAGAGCCATGCAACAGCAAGGCTGGGTGCAGGACCTACACATATCCTGGCAACCGAAGTAGAGACCAGGATTTTATTTTTAAAAGAAAAAGAGTAACATAAAAATACACAGTGAATATAAGGTCCTGGGCCCCAGCCAGTGGGAATCTGGTCGCCGAAAGTGAGAGTGGAGG